>JAQGAK010001018.1:0-43190 GCA_034696945.1 Lipothrix lubbocki
ATTACGAGCTTCCAGTGACAGACGTTTCAGTGGATCACACCTGCTTTCAGACTATTTATCCCTTGACAGCTTTAGGTGAAGATGAAAATGCACCAATCATATTTGACTACAAAGCAAGTGGTTACTACATTGATTTTTCAAATTCCCTAATATACACAAAATGTAAAATTGTCAAAGCCGACGGATCGAATCTTGCAGATGCTACTAAATACGGCACAATCAATTCCCCTGGAACGAGCTTGTTTTCGGATGTGTGTGTATCCTTATCAGAACAAGCTACATGTGACAGCAAAGGTCAGTACCCAATTGAGTCAATAATAAGATTAATGACGGACCCACATATCTCCCAAACGGATAAAAATGGATGCTTATTTGAGATTGAAAACAAACCTGATACAGCTGGTGCAACAAATTTTGCCTATGACCGCAGGGAAAAACTGTTTCATCAATCCGAGTCTGTTGAACTTCTATCACCCATTTTGGCAGACGTATGCTCAGCTAAAGGTTATTTACCAGGTGACATTAACATTCAAGTAAAATTGACAAGATCAAGTGACAATTTTCTTTTATGGACAGCTGAGTCAACTCCATCATGTAAAATGATATTACAAGAGTGTAAGCTCATTCTCTGTAAAAAATTAATAAATCCGCTTATAACTCTAGAACATGAACGGCTTCTGAGTTCAGGAGGAATTTATATTCCATTTACAAGACATGAAATACGTGTACACAGCCTTGCTAACGGAACACAAAATATAAATTCTCTAAATTTATTCTCGGGAGCATTGCCTCATAAAGTCTATATTGCCTTTATAAATACGGCTGCGTTAAATGGTACTCTAGCCACTTCACCGTTTAACTTTAAAGACTTTGGAATTGAAAATCTCACTCTCTCGACAGATAGCAACGTGAATTTAAGCCAGTCCTTGAATCTTGACTTTGAAAACCACAATTGCCTTCTCGCCTACAGGGAATTATATAAATCTTTGGATCCAACAAGTCGAGAAATATTTTGTAAGGGAAATGGAGTAATATTTCCATTTGATTTGGGGGAAACTGTGACAGATAATGGACTCTCTCCCTACACTTCAGGTCAACTCTCGCTAACTGGAAGATTCAAGTCGCCTTTAAGTGAAGCTATCAGCATTATTATTTGTGGTATTTTCGTGAATTTATTGCACATTGACAACGACCGTAATGTTACAGTGAAGACGCAGTAATAATGGACAAAATAAAAACACTATGGACTGATCCAAAAGTACCTGGATCTTATACGTCTCCTGGAACGTTCCTCAGAATGCATCCCAACTTCAAAAGTAGACACAAAGTTACGCAAGAGCTGCAAAAGTTACAGAGTTATGGAATTCATAAACTAAAAAGAAATAAATTTCCAACGAGAAAAATTCTATCGCCAGCTCCAAATTTTATTTGGACATTTGACCTGGCTGATTTGAGTGAATACCGTAAATATAATGACAACATACGCTACATCCTTGTAATTGTAGATGTTTTTTCTAAATATTTGTATGCCCAAGGAATGAGATACCGCACAACTGAGGAGCTAATTTCAGCATTTTCAAAAGTGTTTGAACAAACTTCATCACGGCCTGTGCATTTTTGGGCTGATCGTGAAAAATCGTTTTTTAGTTAAAAGTTTAAAAAGTTTATCTTTCAACATGGTGTTCAAAACATTTATTTTGTAGGTTCGGAATCCAAAGCATCTATCCCCGAAAATGGGATCAAGAGTATCTTACACAAACTGGAAGTTATGAATATATGTCGAAATTACAAGATTTTGTCAATCTAAAAACGAAACCATACATTATACAACGCTTATTAGGCCCGTTGATGTAAATGAAACAAATGCGGACCTATTCTACACCAATTTGTATCGTATTGTTTTCCCTAAAAAGAAAAAACCAAAGTTCACAATTGGAGATAAAGTACTGATTTCCAAGGAAAGCATTCAATTTCACAAGGAACGAAAACGTGGATTTAGACTGGATTTTTTTTTAATAGCTAAAGTACATTTAGGCATTATACCTACATACAAAATTGTAGATTTAAAAAATGAACCTGTGTATGGTCGGTTTTAGGAAGCCGAAATAATTATAGAGCCATTAGATATAGAAGCTTAAAATATAAAATGTAAAAAAATGTTTTAAAATTAATACAAAAATTGATTAAGTTGCCTTAATTGATTCGTAATTTTTTATTTCTCACATTTATTTCATTTTTACAATATTATTTGTTTATAGTTTCAAGTATTACACTATCTGAATGCGTTGCATATATTGCATCTTGCTTACGTTTAGCTCCCTTTTCTCGATCGTCAATTGCGTGAAAGTTAATTCTCTGGCTCCTTATTATCGGGGTCAAAAACCTCATCAGATATATACAGCATACGGCTAATAGGAAAAAGAAAACCGATGTAGTTCCCATTCAAAAAAGTCCGAATGTTGTCATCAGAGTTTGAATTTGATTACATATTTTTTCCACTATTTCACATGTTTGGTTATTGGACATTTCTAATGATAGCATGTACCAATCACTAGGATTGTTAATCGTTTTTGTGACAAAATAGGAAGCATTTGGTTTTGGAAGGCAGATGGAAACATTTTGACTGTATGGATAGAGTGCTTGATAAAATATTTCCGACCTAAGTGTGCAATTTAAGCACGAAGTTATAATCATCGGTTAGAGAATCATTGCAGGTTATTACGTCTCAGGATTAATGTCAAGAATGATAACTTATATGAACTTTTCATGCCTTAAATATACTTATTTTAGCAAGAATGTTTAGTAATATCTGAGTAAACATCTAGAATCTTATATACGGCTTGCAACACAACTATGCTGGCAGCAAGATAAAGAATTGTATTTAATAATATATAAATACATATTATGAATTCTTGTTATATTTGCTACATTTCTGTCTTTTTAAAATCTTAAATTTAATTGTAGTTAAAAAATAATTAAAGTTTGGAATGTATGCATATTTCCTATCATAGGCTGTATGCAATAGCATAGGGAAGAATAAGAACTAACTTTAAATGCTGGCAGCGAGATAAAAAAAATTATGCTGAACTTTTAAACTACGTAGTATGAGTCCTGAATATATTTAGCTCACTTGTCTTTTTTAAAGTTGAAATTTAATTGCAGTTAGGGTGTAAATAAAGTTGGAAAATGCACGTTTTATAACGTTTTATCATTAGGTATACATACATATACACATAAGCATATGCTATAGTATAGGGCAGAATGCTTGCAATTTATGTGAAGCACAGAGGCGAGCGGGATTATACGTGCAAATATGGCAGGAGAATGTTATGTCACTGGGAGGGCACTATGGGTATACGGTCTACGTGTAACGCATACATCACCCCTTCTCATATTCTCTTCCAAAATGAGAGGACACAGCAGCAGAGGGTGCAAAAAAGTCCAATATTTTGGTCTGTGTTACCCTTTTTGGTCCTCCTCCTCACTATCACAGTGTGATGTACCCATACTCAATCGTACTCTTTACTTTTGCAGTGTGCACACATGATTCCAACACTTGACAGGATAGCGACAAGTTTCTGATGTTTCCTTATCTTATTTCCTATCGCTGTAATGTATTTTAATACACAGAATGCAGTGGTGGCTGCCCGCATGCTGCCTGCTTGCAAGTCGATGTTTTGGGGGTTTTGCAATGTTTAATTGCATGTGGATTTTGAGGGAATAATTGAATTCGTATTTTAATTATTTGAATTTATTGGGTATAACCTGGAATGCGGGAAGGCCAATCAAAATCAAATACCTGCAATCCTGGCCGGAATAATTTTGAATAAAAAATTAATATTGATCTCTACGACTACTGTTGCCATGGGAGGCAAAAAATCTGAAAAATGCCCGAAAATTTTTGATTTTCAAAGTTAACAATTCCTGGGGCATTTATGCTTAAAAAATAAGTTGGACCACAAAACCATCGAAACTGACGCCCATGTCTCGCTTGAAAGCTTGCTGATTTTTTTTAAAGATTTTGGTCCAAAATATCAGTTTTTATTTAATAACGCCTAAACGGTTTAATGTAATGCAAAATGGATACCAACATTGAGTTCTACGCTCAAAATTGATGTTAGGGAGCATTTTCGTTTGTTGATGTGGGACCCTCGGTAACAATGGGGTTTTTCAAAATTGAAAATTTGGACAAACAGTCACGAAAATTGACAAAAATTAATAAAAACAATTATTTTAGGTGTTTTGAAATGTCATGAGTTTTTAAAACGCCAATTAGATAGTGCATAAAATGGAGACCAATAGTGTGCAATTCATTTGATGTAGCTGATAAAAGTAAATTGGACAAAAATCAATTGGACAATCAATGCTTCGCCCCGATTTGCACGCTTTCTTCGAAAGCTACTGACAAAGGGGTCGCTCCGCCGTAGCGCGGCAATTATACTTTTTATACCTTGGGAAATTGTGATTGTAATTATGTTTTACGATTACAATTAAACCAACGCATTATATGCTTAAAATAAAAACCAATTAATTAAAATGAATAATGCTTAAAATAATTGTTCTGTAATCCATCCGAGTGTCCGTTTATCCGTCTGCTGATTTCAACACCGTTGTAAGTTAGTCCGTGCCATCCGTCGTGATATCTGCCTATCCGCCATTCGGTCACGTATTTGTAAGAGGCTGACGTGGCCTTATATTATATAAATAATATTTATATCTAATATTATTTAATTATTTAGATATAATAAAATATAATATAAGGAACGAGATTGTTTTTGTTTAAGTCCGTCCGTTAAGGGAAGGAAAATATTTATTTCCTCGAAAATATGAATTTTTCTGGGAATTATTATTACTTTTAATTTTTTTAACCTTTATGTTTCTGGATCTACTTTTTGCCTGAACATATATTATTTTTCCTCATGAAATTAGCTGTATAGTGGACATTTTTAAATTTCACTACAGGGTTTAAAATAATTTAAAATAATTAATTATTTAAATAAAATGAGATTTTTTCTATTTTTTTCAAAAAATTTGAGATTTTAAAAATTCTCATGGTTACAAAGGGCCCCAAATAAATCAACTAAAATATGTACTAGGACCAATTTTAAACGAAGAATCTAATGGTACTTATATTTTTTATTGAACCGTTAAGGATTTAATAAATAAAATCCTTGATTTTGGTTCAAAATCGTAGGTTTCAGATTTTTTGAAAAATCAGGGAAGCCTCAAAGGGCACATGGGGGTCAGTTTGGATGGTTTTAGGGCCCAAATGATTTTTTGAGCACAAATGCCCCTGTAATCATTATACATAGGATAATGCCCCTGTAATCGTCCTTTTTCCAATTCGGGCATTTTTCGGATTTTTTGCCTCCCATGGCAACGTAAAACTTGAATAACTCCGAAACGGTTTGAGCTACGTCGAAATGGATTATACCATTGAATTTCTGATTAAATTCTACATCTTATAGATACCCACATGTTAAAGTGTGGCTTTTGAAACTATTTTCTAAAAATTAATGTTGATGTATGCCCCCGATTTTTTTCAAACATTTTTGTTTTTGGCCTATAACTTTTGAACTAAGTATCACACTTTAACGATTTATACAAATTTCGCATCCCCTCGTGGTAATATACTTGTATGCCAAATTTCATTGGCCTAGCTCAAAAACTGTGGGAGTAGATAGGGAACGTAGGAAATATTACGGACGGACGGACGGACGGACTGACGGACGGACAGACAAGCGCATCATTGCATTAGATCCGCTACGCGACCCTAAAAATGAGTGGTTAGAAAATTAAATATCTTTTCCAGCACGCTTTTCCAATGAATTTATCACGTTTAGTGTGCATTCCCGTCCGTAAAAATCTCCCTCTTTTCTGGGACCAAAAGAGTTGTTATTTCTATATTGATTTAATTATTTATGGGATTTCAGTATTTTGAGTGCGTGGAAACAATTGTAATATTTGTAATTATCAGGAATGATGACTGGAACAACGTTCAGTTTATATTGTAATTAAGGATTTCACATGTATTTTTACCTTTGCCGTCTTGTTATTACATTGGTCCTGTTCTGTTTACAGAGCTGGTTCCATCATGTTTGTATTGCAGGTTTCATAGAATTTTGCAGAAGTCTGGCTGTGTTGCTACCAACAAAGCTCTAGTAATTTTGATTTAGGATGTTTTGTCGATGGTAAAATTCTAATTGAATTGTAAATGACAATAAATTGAACGTTATCATTGTTTGTTACAACTAAATCAGGATTAATGGAGCTAGAAGAAAACTCTGAGCCAAATTAAATTTCCGAATCTATCATCACGCTGCTATTCTGCTGACAGATTAGCCACATTTTAGTTTGGCAAGGAATGGAAATTAGTGGCTTTTGTTGACGAAGAAGAAATTTTGAAAGTTAATCAGTGTTGTTTTGTTTGTTTACTTTTGACAGAGAGCAAAATGATGTTCTTGGAAGAAGAGTTAGTCCCTGAAACTGAAGCTTCCATCGAAGTAACTTCGGAACCTTTGTATTGCCTGTGTCAGGAGCCATGGGACAAGCACAACCGTCGGTTCATGATTCAGTGTGATCATTGTAAGGACTGGTTTCACGGAAGGTAATTTTTATAGTATAATAGTTAATAATAGTAATTAATTATTATTAGTCTTTTAACGCTGATTGTATTCTACCAATAGTGCCATAAAATTTCATGCACAGGGTTATAAATATATGGAAATATTTGACATTTTAGTTGTATCGGACTTCAAGAACACGAATCACACGACATTGAAAAATACCATTGTCCAAAATGTTCCCCTTTAGTTGGACCGTCGCAAAGTATGTCGTTATTCATAGTACAGTGTTGCTTATAGCTAGCTTGCTAGCTTCATTAGAACAGTGCATGTAACTTTGGATTGTCACCGTGTGTCTGGTGTGCTTTGTTATTCAAGTTATTATCGCTTGTTGTTGTTTTTGTTTCTCTACCACTAGTATTTAATTTATTAGTAAATTCTGACTTTTTATTCTCTTATTTATTTTTAAAGTTCTGACAGTATTCCATTCATAGAGCCTCTTGTGACTTTTGTGAGCTCATATAACATTATCAAAAATTTGTACAAATTGTTTCAACTTCAATACATAATATTACTTTTCTTTACTTTACATAGTAGTTGTAGGTGGTGTATATGCTCACATGTAGGTCTTGTTAGGTCATTCTAATTAGTTGTTTTATTTTCTGGTATTGTTATTTCTTATTTTCTGCTGCTGTGGTTTTTGCTGAAGTAATGCTATTATTTAGACAAAGATGTTTATAACTACCATCGTCATGATTATGCAGACAAGGAAGCTGGCAAGAAACCCATTCAGGCAGGAACGCAGGTTTTCATTGCGAAATTGAAAAATAAAGCTTTTCCAAGGTAACTTATATGATGTATTACAATTAAGATCAGAAAGAATCTCGTTTGTGTATTAAATCAACCTTTTTCGATTGCGCTAATATGTAATCATGTCTGTTTTTAGTGCGGATGAAGTTATTATCAGGTTGAGAGGAAACAATTTGACACTACCACATCTAACCCATAAAGGATTTAATCGTCCAATTATAGTGGAAAATACGGAAGGACTAGGTCTAAAAGTTCCACCTGATAGTTTCACAGTCCGAGATGTAGAAAAGTTTGTTGGTAAGTTATTCGAAAGTAGCGATCAGTTTGCCTTGGATTGATAGATTTACATTTGTAATTTGCGTGATTACGCAGGTTCCGAACGTATGTTGGATGTTATTGACGTTCAACGTCAAACAGACGTCAAAATGACAATGCGAGAGTTTGCTGATTATTTCTGCACTCCAGCGCGAAATAAATTGTACAATCTAATAAGCTTAGAGTTCTCTAAGACAAGGTAAAAAATTATTTGAACCTTTCCAGACTGCCATTTACAATGCATATGAACATTTTACTCAAGTATTATTATTTTACAGTTTAAATAAGTTGGTTGAAGCCCCCTACATCACAAGAAAACTGGATTGGGTTGTGACTTCTTGGCCAACGGACCTCGATGAAGAAATAGCTCAACGTCCTGAAGTATCCAAGTATTGCTTAATTAGTACAAAAGATTCATACACGGATTTTCATATCGATTTTGGTGGCACGTCCGTTTGGTATCACATCCTATGGGTAAATGTTTACTTTTTTATGAAAATTGTATGAAGTGACTATGTATAGTAATCGTGCTCTTAAGCGGTAGTTGATCCAGATTTTTAACTGATAATTAATTTTGTTGTCGTTTGTTATTCTAAAAGGGGGAAAAAGTGTTTTACTTGATTGAACCTACGCCAGCAAACCTTGCTCTGTATGCACGATGGATGGCTTCCACTGAACAGTACGAAAGTTTCTTCGCAGACTCGGTAAATTAAAGTTAAACATGCAGTAGACATCATATATATATATTTATTTACTATTCACAATCACAACACCGGGTCTAAATAATGACAATGTGCTTTAGGTCGAGCTCTGCTACAGATGTGTACTTAAAAAAGGACAAACTCTTTTTATACCCACGGGTTGGATTCATGCTGTCTTTACACCTGTAGATTCATTGGTTTTCGGAGGCAACTTTCTTCATTCTCTTAACATGGAATTGCAACTTCAGTAAGATTTAGGGGAAACAATAGAAATTTATTCAATGATGCCCTATTTATGATAGGTTGAAGGTTTACCATGCTTTTTTATTATTTAGGATCTACGAAATCGAAAAACGGCTAAACGTACCGGCAAAATACCTATTCCCAGGATTCGAGGCCACTCATTGGTTTGCAGGAGAACGTGTTGTAGACGACTTGCAGACATTAAATAAAATCGGAAACATTCCACCTCATATTCTCAGTGGAGCTAAAGCTCTGCTGAGGGCCTTTCGATTTTGGTTCTCTGATAAGTTGATTACTGGACCTAATTATGTAAGATTATCGTTGGCTTTATTTTGTTATACATTTGTTTTGCATCAGCCGTTACCAGTACATTTTTAATCAAAACGTTTTAATCCAAGGTATATAATAACAATCTCATGTAATGTAATATATTTTTAATTTTTCGTTTATAATTTAGATCGGCAAATACCGACGAGAATTCATTCCACCTAATATTCATCCGAATAGAATATTGAAGGACCTAAACCGTGAAGTCCGTGTAGCCGAGAGAAGGTGCATTCCCATCAGGACAACCAATCAATTCCAAAAAGTAATTGGTAACTGTACGATGTTTATGAGCTGATCTTTGTGAACCATCCTGTTATGTGGTATTACTTTTCCAGTCCGACGAAAAGATTGTCAACAAAAGCCCTACCAATGGAGCCAAAGGGAAAGTAAATAAAGTATCCCGATTAAAAGGAGATTCAAATGAAGGCAATAAGGACGTCAGCCCAAACAATTCTGGCATAACTTCGCCAATCCATAAGGCTAGTGGCATCGTGTACGAAATATCTAAACCGAAAAAAGATTCAATTAGCAAATCTCCGAACCAGCCCAGTTCACAACCTGATATTGTTCAAAAGCAAGTTACACCAATTAAACTTAAACTTACTATGTCTTCCCGCTCAAGCAGTCAGGAATCTCAAGAGTCTCCTAAGTATCGCACGTAAGACTTTTTATTTAGTATATTGTACATATCATTATTTTTATTAGTTATTTAATTTTATTTGATAATTATTTGAATTTGTAACATGTTTTACTGATTTAGTGGAGATGGGTCTCTGAAAAAAGAATTGTTTCATTCCATACACGGTCATAAGGATCACTTACCGAAACTGCGTTTATCATGTAAGTAATGTGTTGGGCAATTAGACCTCGATCGACGTTGTCAATCAATTTATTAAAAACTTTAATAGGCATTATCTTATAATATGTTAATTCATAATTCTCTTGAGAGTACTAATATCATTTTATATGTTGTAGTGTCAGCTGGGGAAGGTCGTGTTGAAATGGTGGAATCCGGTCCAGAACCCGCCAAATTAGATAAATTGTACATTGCTGATTCTGATAATGATCTCCAAATTGACACAGATGAAGAAGCAACGGTACACGAAGACAGGGATAATCACAGTCGTGTAAAGTCTAAAAAACGTCATAGGGGTAAATGCCGGAAGAAGAACGAACGTAATTTGGCGATAGACAAAATGCTCGCCGGCACTCTTGATGGAATTAATGAGCTATTTAAATCTGCGAATTATACCGAGAAAATCAACGCATTTGCTAAGTAAGTTTCACACGTATTATTGCAGTCATATAAGTACTACTGGTTGTTCGAAGCTATAGATCTTACCTTTCTGTGTACCTGTTTTAGGGATAGCTCACCAATGGTGAAGGAATCATTTCAGGACATGCTCACCATGGGGGAGGATAAACCTAAGGGAAAAGGTAAAAGGAAATACGCTAGTCAAGCCGGATTTGATGCATTTGAGGATGCCATAGAGAAAGTTCACCAAGACGATGATTTCAGTAAGTGTGTAGTAATTTATTATTGTATTGATTCCTAACTGGACTGGTAATAAAAAATCAAATAAAAAATTTGCAGTTTATTTACCACTTGCTTATTCTGACGATGAGAGCAAGTCCAGCAAAAGCAAAAAATCAAAGAGGGATGATGACGACACTTGGAGTCCCAGAATCAAAGTTGGCCAACTTAATCCAAGGGAGCATCATCCTACTAGATTTGGGGCTAAACGAAAGCATGTGGAGAAAGGCCTGGAGAAAGCAGCAGCGAAGCTAGCCAGTCTTCCGGAAGTACGTTTTGAATTATTATTTACAGATCGTATAATAAAAGTAATTCTGAAGTTGTACTAAACTTAATATTTGTTATCTACTGAACTCTTATAGAAGCACGAGAAACGTAAGTATAAGGCTAGAAAAAAGCAGTTGCACTCCCCGGCCACATCTGCGGATGAGCAGCCCATTACAGCCCATACATTGAAATCCGTCACCGTCATTAAACCTGGCACATCAACTCCCAGGCTAACGCCACTAGGCAGACCACCACTTGCAAACGGTCAACGCAAACCAAAGAAAGGAATGGCTACACCGAAACAACGTCTGGGGAAGATATTAGGGATTCACAAGTTCACAAAATTTTGAGAATCTACAAGACTCTCAGTCTTCGATACGCGTTCTTCAGAAATTGCAATATAATGCTAACAAGGTATAACAAGACCTTTCTTGTATACTTAATTCTATACACTCGTTGATTTGTTCCTGCGTTTATGCGTGTATAATTTACGAGAAATTTTGTATATAAATGAAGTCTCACGAACTACGATGTACCTACCCAAAACTCTCGGGGTTTTGGGTTTTGTTCCTGGATCTCGACAAATTCCGTAACTTGTTTGTATATCCGTTTTGAAGGTCTTGATCCTTTTTGTATAAGGCCAGAGAATGTTCTGTAGTAATAGGCAGATAGGACATTTGAACTGCTAGGATTATAGATGTAGGCCATTACATGGTGTAATAAAAGTGGTACAAGTTTACAAAATGACATTTTTCAATTATGTTGGGATCTAATCCGATTTAATACAATAATTTATTTCAATATCCTATTCTATGGATCCGAGATGTGTTTTTAGTGCTTCAGTTGGGGTATAATGACACTTGTTTTAAGTAATATTAGCTGATAAGTAATGATCACATCTTTTATATATCCAGTAAATTGAAGGTATTTATTACGCACTGAATATGGGTACAAGCACGATTAAACTTACCCCAGATGCTAAAATCATGCGACAAAATATCGAAACTAATATCTAGTCATTAGTACATACTCATTTGATAATGTCGTCTATGCTTCATAATGGTTTTTAGTAGTGCCACTGAATTTGTTACTACTCTATTGTATTGTTTTTATTAATTATTTTGTTGACTCCCAAGTTTTGTAGGAAGTACAACAGTGATTTTAACGTCAAATAATGAGCTAAAGCCTCAGGAAGTTATATTTGACTCAGAAATCATACTTAAATAATACAAGACTCACTTTGGTAACTACAACTAAAGTAATCATATACGTTTCATGTGCTCAGTGCATAGGTATGATTGAGATCATAGTATAATAATTTATGATATGGTTGTCAAAATTACAAAAAAAGTTACAATCAAAGCATGTCAATGTTTAAAAAAAATGATGGTGGTAGTATTTAACTAATAATAAGTAGTAGTGAAGTTGTGTAAGTTACTACCCATTTAATAGCAGAGATTGGTCCCCGAATAATTCGGTTTGCTATTGCTCCAGATCCAGGAGTATTTGTGTGTTAGGTTAGTATTTTTGTTTTTATAAAGTTCACTATAAGCTTCGAAAATCAAAACACAATGGTAAGTAGTCGGCATTTATGCCGTAGTAGTACAGGAATACCTGCTAACTTGCGGACCATGTAACTTTCTGTGGTATTTGATGAAAATAATATTGCGATAAAAGTAGAAAAGTTGTTGATACGCACTAGTAAGGTGCATCAAAATTGAAACATCCATTCGAACAAGTCCTGAAAGTTGCAAGTGTCGACAATGCATTTTGTGTTTTTCACAAATCCAAACAAAGTATTCATATTTGTCTTTCAAATGTTTAATAGTAATGTATTATAATAGTAATTATAAATAAATTATAATACAGGTGGTTGGTGTGGGATGAACTGTGTAGAAGTTTGTCACATCAGTAATATTATTTAAATAATGATAGCACTGTCTCTATAAGTTTAGTTGAATACCAGAAGTCATGGAGCTCCAGATTTTCACCACATCTTCCATAATCCCAAAATTCGAGGAAGTTACTGTCTATGTCCAAACGACTTCTTATTGTAACGTTTTCTGTCCTACCAAGGTCGGCCATATTATTATTGTCGAAATTGTCCTTACCAAAATACTTTCTAGAATAGTTCAGACTAACCAAATAATTAAAATTGCTACAATAGATATTTCCGCATGTACAAATTTGAGCACGAAATTAATGTTTTAATTATTCTGTGTAAATGTAAATACCAAAAGTTGTAATCACGCAACATCTCAATTGATATTGCAACATTTGGTAGTGAAAATATAAATCGTTGTATATCGATTTTGTTCAAAACAGTAGTGGTGTTAATGTAAATTATTAAACCTGAAATAAATTGTATGACGAAGAGATTAAATAACTGTTAAACAGCAACGTTGTTATAAAACTGGAAACGTCGTTTCTTTTTAATTCGTAAAACTACATATACCTCCTATATGTAAACCATGCATATACACTATACACAATGAGTTCTATTTTTAACATGTATCATAATTACATTCAAGTCTTGCAAACTTTATAGAATAAGTCGTTCTGCATCCAATCTTACGTCTAATTTGCGTTCTTCAGAGCTTTAAAGTTAAACTATCAAATCCACTATTAAAATATATTTTAACAATTTTTATTACCTTCGCCTTTTTAAACCTAAAGCTTGTAAAGTGTGTTGAAAGAAAAAAGGTAATTTGGCGTGAATGAAAACAGGTCCGTGAAAGTTCTTTGACATGAAACCATCCGGCATGGTGAACTCGAGCTTGCTGCAATGCAGATGTAAAGGTAAATAACGTACTTTGCTCTGCTTCACTTTCAGTCGATCCAGGATCTCCGTGTGTAATCGCTGAAATGTAAACGAACTCAATTAGTCATAAAAATTTTAAAGAAAAAATTCCCCAAAGAAATATATACTAACCTGAGGAGCCATTTTGTCTCTATGAGAATATTTATGATCCCCTAAAATCGGACAGCCCAAACCATGGGCCAAGTGCACCCGAATCTGATGAGTAAGTCCAGTTTCGGGGTGAACTTCTATGAATGCTCCAAATGGTTGGGAAGTCAACACCTAATGTAAAAATTTATGTCAACATATATTCGTAATTTCCGCACGATGTACTCTGACAACAGCGGGCTCACCTTAAACCATGTAGTGGCTGGACTACACTCTTTCTGCATTGTTTTTATGTTATACTTATCTAAATCGGGCCTCAAAACAGCTCTGAATTGGTTTGATTTAGGGATTCTCCCCTCTCCTATAGGTATTTTGATGGTTCCTGTACAAAAAGTATGCAATAATTAATAATTGCTATTTCTCTTGCATGCTGTTTTAATACAGTAGCAGCATTGAGTTGAATTGATTCACATGTTTAATTAACTCACCCTCGTACATCGCAGGTACGTTCTTCACAATGGTGAAATATTGCTTAGAGATGCTTCGGTTTGCAAACTTTGACTTGATAGCGGCTGCAGCTTGTTCATTCTTAGCTACAACTAGCACACCTAATTGAAACAAAAAACATAAATTAATAATCAATTTTGATCATGACCGAATTTATAGTTTTTTGATCGCGCAAACATTACCAGTAGTATCCTTATCCAATCGGTGACAAGGGAAGACCTCCTTGACTCTACAAAATTTGGCAAATTCTTCGAGGAAATCAATAAATGTATGCCTGCATTCCGTCGTAGCTGAGTGCATTGGTAATCCAAATGGTTTGTTAATAGCAACTAAGAATTCATTTTGAAAGCAGATCTGTTTCCGCAAATAGGCCCAGACGTCGTCGTGAGTCATTTCGGACCACTCAATGGGATGATAAACTTTTGGAACATGTTCTTTCTTTTCTATGACCAAGCCGGATTTTGGTAATTTGATTGATTTCCCAGCAACTTTAACCTCTACTTCAGCTTCCTGTGCCTGTTTTTCCGCTCTCCGCATCATCCTCAAAAATTCGGCAGCAGTCTTGGGGATCTTTATATCAGGCTCTTGAACTGCAGGGCCTTCTTTAACAGCTTCGGTAACTTGTTTCTGTTCCACTGAACTGACTTGGTTTAGTTTTGCAGCGGTTTCTGCGTTATTTACGGCAGGTCCAACATCACCTCTTGAATTTTGTCTTGGTGTAATGAAATTTTGTGGATTCGCTTGTGAAGCTCCGTAATCAAATGTATTAATTCCTTCAGGAACGGCGTTCGTACTTTCAGAATTGATATTTCTTTGGCTCTTCTTGTGTATCTGGAGGAGGCTCACGGGTTCCTCCGGTGCATCCGGATTAAATAACGAATCATCAAATTGTCCGTGGATCGTCACAGGATTGTCTTTATCAAATCTGATTTGACCAAAGTGAGATAAGTAAGCTGCTTCTGCTGAGGCATTTGACGCCAAAATCTTTTCCGCCCGGGTTACGGACACACGTCCGTATTTGCTTTCAAGGAAAGCGGCGTCGGGATTCTTTTTTTCCGGGATTGATGAGGTTGTAGGATTTGGGTCAACGGATTCGACAACAGTCTTCTGTTCCGGAGGATTTGTGTATATACCCTGAATGGCTTGTTCCAGGTCGACTTCATTTTTCAACCCAAAGGGATCTCTGGATTTAAAGGACACCGACGCAGCCGACTGGAGCGGAGTAGTACTTCGGAACTTGACTAGAGTGTTTAAACAAATCCGAGTCTTCAACAGCATTTTTTTAAATCAGAAAATTAATCTTGAGGGAGAATGAATGATTAAATATGCATCAAAGGTCAAAGGATGCTTTTATTTTAGCGTTTAATGCCAATCAACATGGCAAAGGTTGCAAAAATGACGATCTTTCTATTGGGAAACACTTATTATTGCAAAAAATACTTACTTAATTACAAGTCTATGAGAAAAAAATAAGAATAAATATAAAAATAATTAATTATTTAATACAGACTTGGATAAATAATGAAAGTTACAAATTAGTTTGAGTTTTGAGTTGAGCTGCCTCTGCCTCCTCTATACACAATTAGCTCTCTCGCAAAATCGCAACGTGAAGGTGAATTGTGAAAATTTCTAGCATTTACCGCCAGCATGCTTTCTTGATCGTGTTTCTCGATGGCAGTCACGGACGGCCATGTGGGTATCAGTATTGCAAATTGCAATTGCTAATTATAATCATGATGAATAATACAAAATAAATACAAAATAAATACAAAATAAATACAAAATAAATACAAAAAAAATACAAAAAAAATACAAAATAAATACAAACTCCTGAAAGACAAGCATGAAAAAGGAAGAAAACTGGGAAATAGTCGAGTGAGTGTGTAAATTAACGTAAAGTAGAAAAACTGTGGAAATGGAAGGGAAGGTAATAAGACATTCGGTTCCACACGGGTTTATTCAACTATCCTCGAATTTTCATTTGGAACGGTCGTGTGCATGTGGACGATGTATAATAATATAAAACATGATCCGGTTGAGAACGAGAGCCGGTTTCACAGATACGAGCGAAAGGAAGACGAAAATAACTCGACCACAGAGCATAAAGGAGTACGACGAAAAAGAAGAAGACAAGCTTTTGGCTTCACATTTCTCTGATGTTTCCCATGAAAACGTCTCTTTCAGTCTTCTGGTAAATCCCATAATCATAATACGATGAGTTATGCCTTGCCACGCCATGGGTCCCTGGCTCTATTCATAAAAGGCGTGAAAGCTAAAACATGTGTGAATATGAATAATTCTCCGAGAAATTCACTATAAAAATATATCCCATATTTCTTATTCCCTATCATCTTATCTCAACTCTAAAACTCTCAACTGTACAAACTTACCAAATCTTACAAAATCTTGTAGCCTTTCACGATTGCTCTGCGATCTTTCTGAGCGTAAAATATTTTTTCTTAAAGAAATTCTAACCATTCATCGGCAAAATACAAAACAAATATGCAAAGCCAAATCTGAAGATAAATATTATTTTCTAAATTTAATCATTCCGGCGGGGAAATGAATTTTGAATTTCTACATATCGTCCGCGAAGTATCGAAAAGTACCAATTTCTGTGTTGAAGGTATAGAAATTGGTACTTTGGAATCCTTCGCCGACAGTATGAAAATTAATAAAAAAAATTTTAAATCACCATTTATTCTAATACCAACATTTTTTAAATAAGGATATCATATTTATTTAAAAATAAAAAAATGAATTTCAAAATCACAATTTAAAAAAATAAAAATTGGAATATTTAATGTGAAAAATCACACAAAAACATTTACGGATGCATATAACTAGATATATGCATGTCTTCATATACATTGTCTGTATGTATCTACAGTAAATGCACAATGTTTACAGCGCAATAAAATAAAACAAATTGGCAAAAGTGGGTCTGACGGAGATGAAGGAGCAGGAGACAAATGGAGGCACGTTTCGCCACAATCCAAATCAAAATATCAAAATCATCCTCGGACTTGTTGTGAGCAGCAACCCTGTAATAATTTTATATATACATATGTGAGACTCTCGCTCAATTCGTTTCGGATATAAAATGCGTCCTGATGTTTTTAACGTCATTTTTACCAGCCGTCCTTTTTTATTTCCTTGTCTTCCCTGCCGCGATGAGAGTACATAATCCGGGTGCGGGACTGCTTACATCGGGAAGTCAATGGGTCTTCGGCGAGGGGCAGAGGTTGGGAATTTCTCGGCATTTAGCGCGAGGTCGAGACTTCTAGACTGTTAGTTTCTAGACAGGTTTGCTTTAATGCTGCATATGTACATACATGGGAGTTTTTGTATATATGGTTTATGCATTGAACTTTCCTATATCTATATATAGTTACGTACAGTATAGCTACTATAGTTACTAATACTAAGAAATTCACTAGGAAAAGCTCCATGGCCGAAGGAGTTCTTTGATGTTTACAAATCTAGACACCGCTCCGATGTAATTACGCTCAATATATTACTTAAAGCTTCTCGCGCTCTGTGATGACTTGGGCGTGTCAAGTGCAGTAATAATTATTGTAGGAGCTGAAAATAGAGGAAATCAGCAGGTAGGGAAAGAATAGATGCGAATAGAAAAAGATTAGAAAATGCGTGGAAAGAATTGCATGAAAAAAGTAAATGGGGATACATAGAGTGCATTGTAAATGTAATAAAAATGATTGTTTTTAATTAAAAAATTAGAAAATAATGTTTTTAATTGTAATTAAGAATGCTTAATTCAATCAAACGAAAGTTCACTTGTCCTGCCTTTATTCACTAAAAATCAGTTCCTTATATGAAATCATTCAGGTAAAGACATATAGGTATATACACTTTGCAATATATAGAGTTATAGATACAATATATATATATCGTCCGCATATTTTCCAGTAATCTCCACAGATCCGTGGTACAAACCCAAATACATAGTATATGTATATTTGTCATCATAAATATATCACGCTAAAATTAATTATTGACAGCCAAGCAGTTCATAACACATAGAACATGGTACATATATAGTATACAGTAAGGTACATATACGATAAGAAGAATAAGGAGAAGCGGAGCAATAGTACCGTGACAGTTTGCCTATAGTAAGAATAGAATATAGATATATCTATATATACTATATATAGTATAGAATATAATAATATTAAGTATTTTCAAGTTATTGATTTTAGGAAATGCTTTAAGTATATACTTTATACTATATATACATATGCTCTATCTGTATATGTATAGCTACTATAGTTGTAGTACTATTTGTACATATATATGTATATAATTTTGTTATTACAGCTTAAGAAACTACTTGAGTAGTAGTAGGTATTATTTTATTATTGAATTTGAGGTCAAGAATAATTTGTTTCGCTTAAATTAAAGACAAATTGTTCGAGTCGGACATACGAATTTCTATGATTATAATTATTTCAGTATCATTCAGAGCTGTGAGAAAGTGAATGAGCTACGAGGATTCCTTCCCTATATAATGAAGGAACGTCACTATAGAAAAGTCACTATAAAGGAAGGATTAATAAGTATATAGTTATACACATTGTTCATATGTGTATCATTTAATAATAAATTGATTCCAGGATTCGTCACATTATTTGCTCGCTCATATGTAGTCTTATTTGTCAATCGATAGTCCTCCATAGATTTTTATAGCTATCTATATAGATTCATAACTATCTATAGATTTATAGTTGTCATCTATATAGATATTACACACTTTACAAATTTTATATTTTCTTTCCATTTATTGGATGAACTACTACTAGTACACTACTACTATAATAGACACAAGGAGAGTCTTTATGATGAAATATTGATGAATGAATTACAGTGCCAGAAGTCACACACACCTGAATATTTAATACACACTCACGGAAACCCAAAGCCCACTTGTTTTTCTCCACTTTTTCCAATTTTTCAGCCAGTCCCACTTCTTGCCTACGGACTAAGTGCTACATAAACAAGTGCGTACATAGATATGTATGTTATATTATGATTGAAGTATGTTAGACAGGATCTTTATATGTAAAATAACACAAAATGTTATACTATATATAGTGTAAATAAGTATATATATATGTACATACTGTTTATATGTACTGGATTTTGGTATGTACATACATCAAACATGATTTTTATATGTAGATTTTTACATATATGTGTAATGTATACATTAAAGCATCCCTATAAGATACATCCGTACCTACCTATATACGTAGGTATTCCCCTATAAATACACGACAGTTCCATTTGTTTACTTAGTTGACCGCAGAGACAGCACATAATTATTACATTTTTAATTTCCGGGAAGCGCTCCCGCAATGTTTGTTTACGGTGGGATGCATTTGTTTGATGAGATAGAGGCTTAGAGTAAGTATGTATTGTGTATCATATTATTGGAGTGGATCGAAAAGGGCTGCCGCTATACTTACGATTAGGACATACATACTACTACACTTAAATCAACAGTTCGAAAAAAACAACAAATCATTTAGGAGGAACAAGTAGACACGACCAGAAAGTTGGTACACCCAAAAATACTAAATACCCTATACACATGCATATACCGTTAAGTAATGTGTACACCGCTATAATACAAGTTCCCCGATCCACAGAGCACACAAACATACATACGAAATAATTACTACTTAACCAAATATACACTTATATATACAAATCGATGATTCAAGTATTATACTATTCACAGAGCATGTTCCAACCCTTTTTAATTTGGAATTTTTTATGCAATCCTCAATATTTAGCATATTATGTCATTTGTATCCATCTATATCATCCTTGTAATCTACTATCTATATAGTACACACATAATATATACTTGAACTGTATTACAAGAATATTTTTTGTCAACTTAGCACTTTATTATTCTCTGTTTTCTGTAAAGGTTGATGATTGCATTAGGTTTGTATGTATGTGTGTGTTTTTTTATTGCTGTAGATACATAATGACGGCGGAGATATAGCGTGTCGGAGGAAACGCCTCTGAGGAATAGTTTACACTACTACTTGTATTTAAGTTTTAAACATATAACTTTTTTGCACTTGTAGCTCTGAACGAAATTGAATGAATTGAGGGGGAAATTCTATCTGAAAGTTGTGAATCTTGAATAATTAATTAATTATAAAAATTGCGTTCAAAATAATAAATTTTGGAAAAAAACAAATTTATGAAAATGTAAATTAAATAATTACATGTAAGTTAGAAACTTGAATTAACTAAAATTATCACACAAAAATTAAGCTAGAATCTCTAGAATACAAGCCTCGTATATAAATATGTAGCTATACGCATATACACAAATGTATATACTTACATAATGTGTACGTATATTATGCAGGGACAAAAGCAGACTAAAATTTCCATAAGCACGAACACAGGTTAAAACAAGCCGCAGTAGTAGTAGTAGCAGTAATAAAAGTTGATCCATGTAACAATAATTTTATGTTTGACATGTGCAACTCTATAAAAACTAGAACATACATATAGTAGTGGCTTCCATCAATAAAATCCTCCCTTGGGACTCTCCCCATACATTTACAGTACGAACATTGTATACTTATATGTATCTAATATTAGTTGAGTTCCCAAGCACTCCACATACAATATGACGATTACGGTGAGGATCACCGTACGAATGACGAAAGGAAAATTAAATGTTACATGGATGACATGAGAATAATATGTTACATGTGGGATACATAAAATGGGCTTGGTATTATACACAAACATAAATACTCCATCCCATGACTACATGAATTTATTGTTTTAGGGTAGGTAGCTTTAAGT
Organism: Lipothrix lubbocki; assembly: GCA_034696945.1. Lineage (NCBI taxonomy): Eukaryota > Metazoa > Arthropoda > Collembola > Symphypleona > Sminthuridae > Lipothrix > Lipothrix lubbocki. The sequence goes on from JAQGAK010001018.1 coordinate 21,037, forward strand.
TGTAAGTAAGCTAGGGGTACTACCTGCACCTGCAGGATTTGTGTCATACCTTCTTATAACGATATTTAGGATTCATCTTATGAAAACATACGGATTACGACAAAACGAGTTACAAGAAACTGAATTTTATAGAAAAAACATGCTGACATATTGGATTTTTTATAGAAAAAATGTATTAACATATGAGTTTCACTGCATAAAGTATTTCACAGCATGTTTAGTACGAATTTTTATAGCAAAACAATAAATCATTGACTATCAAAGTCATCCGTTTGATATTTATCGTATATTTATAAAGTATAAGTTAAAAGTTACAATAATAATGACAATATTCATTCGTGTGTGACGAACATAAAACGATATTAACAGTTAGTTAACACAACCTTAAGTAGATGTACGATATACTTAAAAAGTATTTTAGTTCATCGATTTAGTTCAACAATTTTATTTCTATACTATATAAGCTATATTAAAACTATATAAAGTAAATTTACACACATTATCAAAGCACCTCCAGTAGCAACAGCATCAACAAAAATAAACTCGAAAAACTACAGGCGCTTCCTAATCAATCCCTTGAACACGATGAACGTAGTCCTGCTTATAGTCTGTAAGCTTAAGCGGAGTGAGCCTATTACCATCGCCGTCATACATTTTGGATTTGAAACACAACAGGAAGGAAGGATCCTCTCTATCTACTTTTTAAAAACCTGGAGGCGTCACGGTAGCATTGTCTTTGCAACAGGTACGGGATTAGAATGATTGTTACGATGTCAAGGAGACACTGCTGTTCCATAATTTAGGATTACTACAACAAGTAAATATACGTGTAATTAATTATAAGTATTATTATTACATTATAGAAATTACATTAATATATTACTAGAAATTATTCCATTGAACTTTGTGATAATTCAACGCAATTGTAAGTTACACGACTAATTGTATTTTAATAATAATTAATCTTAGTTTATATTACTATCACTACTACTATTATGTATATGAATAGGGTAATGCAGCCTTGACATATTATGTTTGTTAAACAGGTAACGCCGTGTGCAACTTGCGTACAAACTTTTCAGTGTAGGAAGTATATTTTAGTATACCTCATGGTACAATTAAGGGAGCTTTTCGTTGGACTAGCACGACAATGAAATAGCTGATCCTCAGTACTAGCCATTTCGTTTGATATTACAATATAATTATATGAAACACATAGTAAAACTCAAGGTAAAAAAGATTAGCCTGGTGGTTGGTTTCCCTTTTTAAATATAGTTTCTTTCCCTCCGGCAGCACCTTCTCTTCTTTTCCTTCTTCCCTTTCGTCTTTTCTTACTTTTGGGGGTTCAGGGAAAGGTTTAGAGTACTTAGTTTAGTTACTTCTCTTTCGTTTTCTTACTTGCTTGGGACAACAGCAAGTTCCGATTCCGATTTAGGATCAAACGGAGTCCGCACGAAGTACGTAATCAGCGTTCCCTTTCCTTTGACGTAAGTCGGACCTCGACATTCACATTCATAACCAGAATCCATCAACAACTTCGCCGTGTCCTCCGATACCTGAAAAGCAACGGGAACCTCGCATTTTACCTTAATTGCAAAATTTCCATGACAAAATTCGTATCGAAGTACTAGAATATTCACTACACTAAACTCATTCAACTACTTCAGGGGATTTGCAAAATAAAATGAAACAACAAATTGATTTAGTTTAACTAAAGAAGCTATAGTTAAAGGAAAAGGACTCGTCAATAAAATGCATTGGAATGAGATTTTAAAACATTTTTATGTTCAGCAATTTAATCCTTTTGAATATAAAAAATAATTTTTATTCAAATATTTTTTTAATAGAAAAAAGTTTACTTGAATGCGATTCATTGCGCCGCAGCTGTCCATCCGTGAGGCGACATTCACGGTGTTCCCCCAAATGTCATACTGCGGTTTCTGAGCTCCAATCACACCAGCTACAACAGGCCCGTGGTTAATTCCTACACAGAAAATATCAATTTAAATATCAATTTTATTTGGTGATTTCAGCTTTCGGGAAACATTATGTACACATACAAGCTAATGATAGCTTTATAAATGTCCGTCAAGGAAGTTTTCATTTTTTATGTCAATTTCTTCCGTCGCTTCTTGTTGTGCTTTCCTTTGCTATTAATGATTCCATAAATGTGAATTTTGTAAAACATGTGAATTGCATAAATATTCTATAATAAAATGGAATTCTATAAATGCAATTATATATGTGAATTATGCAAAAGTGAATTTATTAGTTATGTGAATTCAGTAAATGGGAATTCTATATAAAATGCGAATTCTGCATAAAGATGGTTTCTACAAACGGGGATTCCGCGAAAGTAAATATTCAACACGCAAAAGTCAAGACTATAAATAAGAACCATATTCCTCTAGAATATTGCGATGGCTATAAATGAATTCTACACGACTGAATTCTAAGGAAAGAGCGATGAGTGTATGAAACCGACTCTCTCCATCGGACGCGTATAAAAGTGAAATATCCGATGATATGAAGACATATAAGTGCGGTGTTCATTATTGAGACGCTGAAACCGTTGCTCATGTTCCCTAATCGTAAGTGCCTGTCTTGAGCGTAAGTGTGTGCCATTTTCTTACTGCAAAGAAATATCCACCTCGACAATTTAAAGCACTCCATAAATCCATTAATAATCATTAACACGCTCCTCCACTTGCTACATCCAGCAATTTAATACACACACACACACACACATGACATGCATCTTTCCTCATTTAATACACACACATGATTCACATTATATATGTATCGTTTAACGTTATTCACATCTATCTTTTTAACTTTATTCACTTTTCATATGCATGTGCATTTGTACGTAGGTTCTATCGTCATTCATATCCATCTTTTTAGTTATATTTACTACACTCACGTGTATCTTTTAACGATATTCCCACATGCTTCTTTTTCGTGTGCAATAATATTCATATGTATCTTCGACCATTATTATTCCTTTCCCTATGGATTTAATACATTACGGTTTCATTCCGTTCCGCGAAGCTTCCTCTGTAGAATGAGAGCTAATGAGGAGGATGGTCGTCTCTGTCTTAAATGTGTGTATAGGAAAATTAAAGGGAAACGACGAGGAAGGTTCGAATGGCGTGTGCCAGCACCATCCCATCGATCAAAGAAAGCTCCAACTCAAGTGTCTCTTTAGGTATGTTGTAGTTACTTGCTGCAAAGTATCTCTTCTCCAGAGTGTTTGACAAAGTCATCTTTGTGTAACACACACACACAGATGACACATTCGAGCGAGACACACACATAGTCTCACATCTGTACAACATAATGTCCGATATGCCAAGAAGAGGAAGATGAAAAAGAAGGAAAAAAACCCTAGTCTCCTCATACATTTACACTTCTTTGCTGGTGGGGGTGGAAATAGCAGAAAACTATGTAGTATGTACAGCTCTACATAAATAAAAGTATAGAATATTGCATACTTTTATATTACAGTTATTTGAGTATACAGTATATCTCTATATAATTATGTAGTAAAGATCTACAAGTATGTAGTAAGCTTTAGAACTAAATTGTATACCTCTACTAGTTGGTAGAATAGCTCTATGAGTATGTAGTGTAGCTTTATAAGTATATTGTATATCTCTATAAGTATGTAATAGCTCTACAAGTATGTAGTATAGCTCTACAAGTATGTAGTATAGCTCTACAAGTATGTAGTATAGCTCTACAAGTATGTTGTATATCTCTATAAGTATGTAAAATTACTCTATTAGTATGTAGTATAGTTATATAAGCATAGTATAGAATAGAAGATAAAGAAAGCATGTGAGATTGAAAGGGTTGGAGTAAAATGTTGAGAAGACAAACGTAACGAGAAGAAATATGTGAAGAAATCATAAGAGAAGAAATAGATATATAGGAAAATGTGAAGGTATCACTGTGGAGGGAAAAACGTGGAAGAAAAACGTAGGCGCTAAGGTAGGAAATCAAGCTGTCATACTGCACTAGATTCAGCGTCAGTTAGCATCTCTCTCGCTTTTGGAAGATTCATCTTTCATAAGAAGTCGCCCCTGTTCATTCCAATTTCATTCCTGTAGCGACACTTCATCATCAGACACTCAGTCAGGATGAAGACGGACGTTCCGACAGATTTTCACATTTCATTCGCACTTACAAGTAAAAACATGGCCATGCCACATCATGCACTTGTGTAAGTGAAGAGATTATTCTTTCGACACCTCCAGCTCGCGCTTTATATTTTTGTATGTGTTTTTAGTTTTTATTGACTTAGCAGGAGCTTTTTTGAAATTAATTCCGATTGGAAGGAAAATTAAGGGTAGAGTTTTCTTCCTTTTTCCTAAGTACGATTTTGTTAATTTCTAATTTTTTTCCGAATCACAAGAATACGTTACTCTCATAACTTCACTAATAATTTATTACTATTTCTTTGGATTACTACTCTTGCTTTGAACGCAATCTTTACGTACATTAGTTAATAATAAATGGTGACTGAGCAATTCTACAGCCCACGACGCTAAAAAGTAAAATAATGAATTTGAAAATAACAATTAGAATAACGTATCACCGCTGTCACCCGGAATACAAATGTTTAGGCTTCGTGTGAACAAAACCTACAACAAGTAACAAGTATCACACATACAACAAAAATAATTACTGGAGCTTTTAGGTAATAGACGACCGCCTGGAAATTTACTGCCGGCACGATTTCCAAGGAAACGAGACGAAAACTTATCTATACTGCATATATGTGTACAATGAAATCTTGTATATTTATAAAAGAAAGCTCCGCCAATGCATTTGAGCAAAGCTATTATTGTGGTATGCAATTCTCAAGGTTTTAGGATTTCCGCATTAATACCTTCTCCTAGAACTTTCTGTTCCATGTTTCTACTCCGATGCATTTTTCTTGATTGTCTTCGTCTCGGCGCGTCGTCTCTCACATCACAAGAAAACAGAGAAAGAGAAAGGAGTATAAGAGAGAAGTAGAAAAAACAGATGTTATTATTCCTTAAACTTTTCACTGTTAAATACGCGGGCGAGAAAATAAACGAAAATTAACCCCTTGGCCAACAATCACATTATATATATAAGGAACTACTAATTTCAATGAAGCGAAATAAAAGAATAAATTCAGTAGCATGGAAGGAACAATAAAACAAATGAATCTCTAAAATCAACAGTTCCAAACAAGATTGTTATCTTTGGCCGGTGGGTTCAAGGCACTGAATTTAGTAACAACATAAAGTTTCGACCCGCTGATTTCAACCACATCTAACAAAAAAGATTAAAAAAGTTTTCGTACTTCTTATGCTTTGTGAGATATTCTTCACATCATCTCTTCCTGCAGTTCTTTTAATTCTGTATTGTAACAAGAAAATATCTATAATCAATTAATTTTAGGCAAGAATGAACTTTAATTACTTTTTGGTTTTGTGTGAGGTTAGAAATTCCCACACATAAAAAGTTTCTTCCTTTAAAAACTTTCCTATTAATTTCTGAAATGATCCCACAAGACTGTAATGTTGTAAATGTCGAGCACAGATTTTTAAAACACATTGAAAATTACGAAACAAAAATATAACATTAAATTTTATTCATAACTTATGGTCTTACTGGGGGAAGATCAGTCTGTTTGTATTGACTCAGAAATAAATAAGAAAAATAAATAATAAAGAATTGAATTGAAATTGAATTGAATAACTATTGTTTAAAAACGTTCTGTTGTTAAAAACAATTATGTAAAAGAAATAAAAAACAGGAATGGAAAAAGAAATTAAAAGTAAGAAATAAAATAAAAGGCAAAAATCCTTTACTACGAAAACAGTACCACTACTGGGTCAAGATCAAAAGCAAAAGCCAGACAAACATTCCCAAACCAACCAACAACCCTCCACCAAAGATAAAATCAACGCGTTAAAAAACTGATAGAAAATAAATCGTTGGTTGACAAGGGAAGCATCATAAAATAAATTTAATTGATTTCCTGTGTTCCCAAATAAACACTTTGTTGACTTTCATCAATGGAACTACTACAACTCTCTCTCTCCCTCTCTTTAAAAAAAAGTACCAACAGCAAAGTGCAGCAATCACACCAGCCAAGTGTGTAACAACTGAATCAATAATTTCCAAACGGAGGAAGAGGAACATCTTGTTTCTTTCCTGCACATCAAGATCATTAGAAAAATACAGATACAAAATAAATTCTGGTAGCAGTAACAGCAGCAGCAGACGCTTCTTCTCGATCTACAGACTGCAAAAACTGCAACTTTCCGAAAAGAGTACCAGCACCAGAAAAAACCAACGAGAAAGAGAGAGAGAGAGAACGATTACAGATACAGGGGTAGATGAAGTTCGATAGGATGGATACAAATCTAGTCCGACCAAAGGTTAACACCACAATTTAGGAAACCTTTTACGTCCGTTTTTTTGCTTTTTCTACTCTAAAAATAGGAGTCAAGTCAAAAAACTTACTCTTGCAAAGGATCTCTATATGGGTTTTAGCATTGCGTTTTGTACTTTTAGCGTAGCCTCATATACTTTTAACACAGCCTTTCATACTTTTAACACAGCCTTTCATACTTTTAACATAGCCTTTCATACTTTTAACACATCCTTGTATACTTTTGACATAGCGTAACATACTTGAATCATACATTTAACAGAGCGATATATGTTTTTAGCATTGCGATACATACTTCTAACAGAGCTTGATGTATCAAATGTGTGTAAAATAGATTGTGTTAGATAGATATTTTGTGTAAAAACCAGAGAGAGAGATAGTTGAAGAATGAAAAAGACATGGTAGTCAGAACCAATGAGTTTTTCGGTAAGCGCAATTTTCGAGGATCTGTGAACGGATGCGGAGAGTTTGTAACTAATACAAAAATACGTACTCGCGTACCTAAATGTTGAGGGATGAGTAGGAGGACAAGATGATGCTCTTAGCATAACTCTAACATAACACGTCCGTCGTAAGGTACGATCCTACTAGTTTTTTATCCTCGTAGCTACTACTGCACACTTTCAATTTCTCTCTCTCTCTCTCTCCCAATCTCTGTGTGTGTGTGTGACTCTTTCAGTCTCCGTATTCACATTCACAACCATACTACAGATAGTAACTGAAAAGATTTTAACTCTCATTGAGAAAGGAGGGGAACTAATATATCCTTACAAGATAGTATCTACATCCCAGGAATATGTCAATGGCTTCAATTACTCCACTCCGGGAAATTGCTGTGGAATGCACCAGCACCGAGGAGCAATTTTGTAGAATTGCATGTCTTTTGAAGGGGAAATGCATCCACTGGCTTGGGATTCAATAAGGAATAAGCCTTCCAAAAGTCATGTTCCAAAGCATTGAAAGTCGAAATCATCATGAGGCTTCTTCAGAAAGCCCGGAGATGTTTGAAATAACAAAGAATCGGCTATAGGAAGAGGTGAAAAATGGGGGGAAAATGGTGAAAAAATGTGAGAAATGTGCGGGAGAAATGTATTAAAAAAATTGAAAAATGTATTTAAGAAAGTGAAAAATGTATTTAAGAGAGTGAGAAATTAGGACCACTGCGTTGAAAGTTGGAATAATGTTGAAAACAGATTTATGCTGGGAAAACGTCAAATTTACTCCGACTCAAGTTTGTCAAAAAATATCATCGTCATGCATTTAACAACCTCAAGTTGCTATTCCTACTAACTTGATCACTAGACTTGCTCACTTGGGTCGAGAATCTGACTCAATGAACCCGCTGTGAGAGCTCTTGCTTTCACAAGTGTTGACAACTTTGGATTTTTTCCGACGATAATATGTAACCATTGATTAACTTATAGATTCGAATGATTAATGTGTTTTCACAGCATCTAAAAAAACCTACTTCAATTCCAACTTCAAAATCAACTCTGAAATCTCTGGTGAAGAACTCTAGAAAAATAATAATTCAAAACTTACAAAGTAGTAACTTCTTTAAATTAATAGTTAATAGTTCCATTCAAATGTCATTTCATAGAGTTCATAAACTGTGCTGATCAAACTTTAGAGCTTCCTCTTAAAAGACGATCGATGCCAATATGAGATAATTTTAAAAAAATTCTATACATTTTTAATGCAGATCGACAGTTTACAGTTTTTAAAAGAACCTTTTTGCTAATGTATCAGCAGAAAAAAAAGAAAAACAGGAAAAGAAAATCCCTTTCGAGACATTTCCCTAAAATGTTTAGAATTTTAAAGGTCTGTTTATATAATTTTTGGAAGTTGTATTAATGGAAGGGTTTTTAAGTCAGAAACATTTCACTTTCCTACTACCTTATAACTAAATAACATTTACTAATTTATGCCTACTTCATTAAATGCGATTTTAAAAGTGCTGACTACCTTTCCAAACAAACTCCTCTGAATTCAAGAGGGTTTCAGGAAAGTACAGTTTACAAATTTAAGGAGATGATCGTGCAGATACAATTTTAAGGAAGAAAGGGACGTGGAGCTACGCAACAAAATTAGGAAAGAAATGTAAAAATAAAAGTTTATATACTTGTTAGTATTTTCATGGTTTCGTTGGCATAAAAACCAGTTCTCAATTGAATTTCTTCTCTTTTCAAGCCTAAAAGGCTTGCACCCCACGTAGAGAGGAGGAACGGAATGATAGGGAATGAGCGTGTAATAAAAAGCCAGACGACTATCTTTGTATAAATACATCCTTGTATACTTATATGTGTACGTATATAGTTCGGAGAAAAAAGGAAGGAGCAGGAAATTCACAACAGATTTAACCCCCATTGCAAGCCAGACATAAATGGAGACCAAGAGGGTAATATTAAGGCCATAGATCCTCTGAAGAAACTTTTAACCTGTCACATTTGCTTATTGACTCCACCAGACTGTATGCAAAAAGAGAGTTTTAAAATGTAATACACTGAACGGCAGTCAGGAGTTTATATAACACAGGTTGGACTGGGAAAATACAATAAAAAAATAAAGTTAAGTCGTGTTTTAAGCTTGTTCAAAGTTCTTGTTGTTCCTTGCATGTTAAGTTGTGTCTTGTATCTTCAAACTATACTTTTCCTACGTTCGAATTTTACTATTCTATGTTTAAACTGGGATTTTTTGTATTTTAAACTGTATTTTTTGTATCCTCAAACTATGTTTTTCGTATGTTCACGTTGTATTTTTTGCATATTGAAATTGGAATTTTTGAAGGTTACAAATGTATTTATCGCATACTAAAATAATTGTTTTTTCGCATACAAAAATTGTATTTTTCAGATACTAAAATATCATTCGTAGGTTAAAATAGTATTTTTGGTATGTTAGTATTGCATCTATCGTAAGTAAAAACTGTATATATACAGTTTTTATATATAAACATATATGTTAAATGTTACAATAAATTCTTTTCCGTAAGCTCAAATTGCAAATTTCAAGTACGTCATTAGTGTTTCATTTCAAATATGTAGAAGCTGAGATCGACAAAAATCGACAAAGGAATTCCAGGAGTAAAATTTAAATACCGACTTACCTACACGCAGTTTAAATCGCTGGAAAGACTCTTTATTGATATGATCCAGAACGGTCATAAGAGCGATAGCAAAGTCGACTAGAACTCCCACGACACTGTGCTCCTGTCTCTTGCTTTCCTGGAATGTTACAAAAAGATATAGTTGAAGTTGCAGTGTGTGCGTTCAGCATGCATACACTACACCTCATTCTGACTCCTGGAACATTTTAAGACTACTCATCAGTAGTAGCAATTCCCCATTTACTACAACATCTTCGTGCCTGAATGGATCCTATTGATCAGCCAGGCATGAAAATGTTCCTTATGGAGATACACTCTTGAATTAATTTAATTTAAAGAGTCAGTGGCTCGATCAAATTCAAACAATTACTACTAGAGAGATACTCTTCCAACTGATTAAACTCCACATATCCAAAGGGGTTTGGCAAATGATTTAAATAGCAATTTACCTGAGGTTCCTTGCCAGGATCCAAGCCAGACGCAGCCATGTAGGTAGCTCCGATAGTCTTGATTTTCTCAATGCTGCTAAATTTTGGTTTCAATAGAAGCTGTATAATAAAAAGAATCAAATAGGAAGAATGTATTATTTGCGTAAATCGATCTGAATACTTTCACTAGTCGACACAAAACCCTGTTACTTAAGGGGGGAAAGAGTGATGATCCGCTCTTGGAATATGTAACGAGCGCTCTCGATCTAAAATACTTTCGCTTAATTTTCATTGCATTCTTCATTCTCTTCTCTGTTCTTCCTCTTTATCTCTCTCATTTCAAGATCAATAAACGTTACCGTTATTCTAGGAAATGCTGATTAAATTTTCAGAGACTAAAATATTTGCTCATTAATTATCTGTAAATTACTGCAATAAAAAATTCTAATTATTAAATAAAATTTTTTAAAGATTTATATATTTCTTTTAAATTTTAAAACGAAAACATTGATTTTTGGATAAACTTAACACAATAATTTAAAACTCATACTTTGGGAAGCATAATTAATTTAAAAATATTAAATAAACAAAATTAATCAAGCACAGCAAATCAATGCTTCTGTACTTACCTTGTCAAAATCGCAAATTATTTCGTTGAGAAGCCTCAAACATTCCAAGCCTTGTTTATTGACGTCATTCTCATCATAAAATTCTTTGTAATTTGGTATTGATGCGAACATAACGGCAATTTTATTGTAGCTTTCGTGGTACAACTCCTGAGGGAAAAAATAAAAAATAAAATAAAAAATCATTTCTTCCAAAAACATTCTATTTCATCTTTCAACATTAGAATTTTATTTTTAATATTTATTTTCGGCCAATACCTTAACCGGGCCATTTTGCAAAAACTTGGCTCCGACGTGACATGGTAGGATGTTCTCCAGTAGGAGCTGGAAAAATAGTCATTCATGTAAAATCGGCATTAATAAATAAAAGCTACACATAGCGTATTCAATGCAATTCATATAAGTAGTACACGTTAATAATAATGGGCGCGTTGTTAAAATCAGGAATTTCCAGGATTTCAGGCACATTTTGCATTGGCGAAAATGTAAAGTTGCCTTAAGTGGAAATTCCTGATTATAACAACGTGCCCAATGTACTTATAGATGGACTATTCTTGGAAGAATGAATGCATTCTTTGAGCGATGGACTGAAACCCGAATTTGGTCAGTGAATTGCGCAGCCACAGTTATGACAACGATAGCAACTCTTCATCAACTTGGTCAAATTATCGAGTAGCATCGTAAACATTTTCGGGGGAAATAATTATAAGCCACAGGGGTTCATCAGTCAGATTTCTTCAGTGTAAAAGACTTATTAAAAGCAACAGAACGAACCTTATTGATTCCTCGCATCGTTTCTACTTCTTCCTGCTCCACCTGCAAAGTCAGAACAGAATTACATTGTGAGCTTCCTCAACTTGCCCGCTATGGAGCGGGTCGTACTTTGGATCAAAATTATTTGTTACTCTAAAATCAACGCTTACTTTTTAAATAAACATATTTATTTAAAAAATATGTACTTATATAATATAAAAAAACATAAATAAAATAAAAAAAACTAATAAAATACAAAAATAAATACAACGGAAAAATACATAAAATAGAAAAATAATTCAAAAACTTAATGCAAAACCACTTGGCATAAAAAATGTACAAGTTTGTTCAAAAAGAAAATATGCTTAGATTTATTATCATTCTGTTTATTAAAAAATGGTCGAAGCATATTCTTCATTCTTGATTTAGCATACCTGTAATTTGGATTTCCATAAGAAGTCCACTCTGGAAGTCGACTCCGTGTGACGATCAACCACGTGCAGAAGACAAATCACCACACAGAGAAAAAATGTGGTCTTCACCTCGAAAGGAATGTCTGTATACCTGTGGATTAACATGAGAGTCAACAAATAATACATATATGAGACAACAACAAATAAAAAGAAATGTGAGAAAAATATTGCTCCTATAAATTCCTGGCACGTTTACATGACAGCAACTTCACAGATTGCCAAAATAAAAAAATAAATAAAACGCGCTCTCGGTGTCTGCAGCATATATTGTTTTGCTATAGAGCTTGAGCTTAATACATTCTATATGTACTTCCAATCTTGAGCAGTCAATTTAACCCTTTTTATAATCAAAAGCATTATGATATTAATGCAATCGGCCTTGATGAACTAAACTCACCGTCGCGCTTCTTGCCAACAAGGAAAATTATTTAGCAACGTTAATTCCTGTATAGTTAATTAATTCAATAGTGTAGTCTAACCAGATTGTTCAAACGTTTTTAAACTCGTAGGAACTTCCTTTGCTCATTTATACCTTGGCAAAATTCGAGTAAAAATAAGATTTTTAATTTAGGATTAAAAATCTGTTTTAATTATGATAATTTAAAATAAAATCCTAGTCATTTTTAAACTCAAATTTTAGCAATTAAATAAAAATGAAATTGTAACCGTACACTAAATAAATACACGTACCCATCATTAAATTTAGCATAATAGGACGAGAAGAAGTCGTGGTTGACGTAAGAAATTAAAAGAACATGAACGACGGAAGTAGCGATCATGATGATCAGCTTTAGGAGGAAGTCAACTCTAAGAAACACGGACACCGCCACCAGCGCGATGAGGCAGCTGCACAAATAATACTGTAAGAAGAGATAAGAAAATTGGATTAAAATTCTGCACAAATGATTTCCTTATTATACAGCTTTAAACACAACATTCGTAGGCCATTCTAATTGAAATGCACTGGGAAAAGTCTATAATTCCTTTGTTTCTGCTATAAAATATACATATAGAAACGAATTTAGGAACAAATTTGATCACAAAATAACAGCTTTTTCGAGATACACATCTTAGCTAAATGAGAACTTAAGTTTTCAGCTAGTAAGTATCTATCTATCCGTATCTCCAAGTTTTTCAAGTATAATAAATATATTCAAAATAACTAATAATAAGGAACTGCAGCAGCAGTAATACAGTAGTATCAACAGTATCAAGGTTCTGAATCTTCGAAAATAAAAAGAATTCTCACTGGAACAAAAATGACTTCGCGTAGATTGGATTCCATTCCCATTTGCATTTCCGTGATGGTGAAATTGTAGTCAGTGACATTTATCCCGAAAGAATCGTTTAGTGTTGAGTAGTTGGTTTCCGACAAGAAAGTGTCCGGAGATTCAGCATCAAACTGTTCAAAGGCCAAAAACATTTACACATCAATAATTATTAATTTGCACTACTTAAGCTTGTCAAGTATCACATGAAATTTAATAGATTGTGCGATTTCACAGAAATTAAGCATCAAAAGTCTGGTAAATCAAAACTTAATTAAAATTCCAACAAATCAAAACTTCCTCGAAATTTCAACAAATCAAAACTTCCTCGAAATTCCAACAAATCAAAACATCGTCGAAATTTCTACAAATCAAAACATCGTCGAAATTCCTACAAATCAAAACTTCCTCGAAATTTCAACAAATCAAAACTTCCTCGAAATTCCCACAAATCAAAACTTCCTCGAAATTCCAACAAATCAAAACATCGTCGAAATTCCCACAAATCAAAACTTCCTCGAAATTCCAACAAATCAAAGATTTAACAGAACACCGCCAAAAACAAAAACTACGTATTCAAAACACTGGATAGACAAATCAGGACGTCAAATTAGGTATCCAAAATTAAGGAAGATGTAAATGTTGATGTTAACAATAGTATAATTAAAGACAAAACAATAACTGAATTGATAATTTTAATTAAAATTATTAATAATATCGGTAGAGTAGATAAAATAATCCGTTTCCTCACAACAGCAATCAAGGAAGAAGCGCAAATGAAGCTGGCGGAGGTGACAAATATAATGAGTCGGATCCAGCGGGTATTTGTAATGACGGCGGAAGCATGGACAGCACAATTAGGAGGTCGTCGGACGTGCGGATCGTCTCCATCTTCCCCATCAAGACAGGAACATTTCTCTTGCCAACTTAAGTATACAAAGAGCAGGAGCATGAACATGGTGGGAGCCCAGGCCCCGAAAAACACTAGCCACCTGAAACAACCAACACACACACACACATGTAATATAGTGATGAGAGACCATTTAACACGAGAACTCCATTAACAAATGAAATCGTGACTATTATAATAGATTTTAGAACTATTATTACACACTCTCCCGCCCGTGTCCCCACAATCACACAACCCAACCCTATAATACAAATTTCCTTATACTAACTAACTTCAAATCGTACGCACTTAAACAGTCAAACTTATTCCACAGGAAGTGGAAGGAAGTTTCTCTGTGAATTCCCCATACCCTTCTTTTTACTTTCTATAGTTTCGTCAACGCATTCCTGAAGAAATGAAATGAGAGGGTCAATTTATAGCGAAAAAGCGCTTGGCTCTCCGATTTCTTTCAACGATCTCACACAACACAAGCAATAACATTAACCACCACTACAAAACTACTTTCACATTATCTAAAGTACGATTTTTATCTCTGAAATCGCCCTACAAAAACACTTTACTTTTTGAAACCAATTATTTAAATTAAATTATTTTCGCAGTAAAAGAGATTACAAAAACATTTAACGCATAGAATTGAGAGTAAAGAATACATAAGGGACATTCTAAAATTGACATTCTAATAGTTCCGGAAGTTGAAAAAGATGTTTGAAAACAATGATCGGATTGGTTAGGAAAGGTACGAAAATGATTTTAGGCTAATTAACAATAACCATGTAAAGCAGTAACGAAGCACATGATCATCCCGAAAGAAATAACGGAGTCACCTCGGCTTTTTCGAATCTTGCCTGAACCAATTAATTGCTCGCATATTGACAGGGAATTTGAGAGTACGCGATTAATCCCAGACAGTCCCGGGAAGCTCCCCAAGGGACCGAAAATGACAGCACGAGACTAACTAATCTATGAATATGTATAATTTTCAAGTGGGACAGGTTGAGTGTTTGTGTTTGTCATGGAAAAAGGGAATCAATAGTAAAGTTGTGAGGAGGCATTTATCTAAATCCTGATACGCTTTCTCTTATTATTGTCCCCATTATGTATGATGTTTGAAGTGTGTGCTCTCGGAGTCGTCTAGAAGCATTAAAGAGAGACTCATTCCGTGCTTTAATGAAATGATTCTCATCCCGAGTCGTACCCTGGGGTGGTCAAAAGTTGAATTACAGCCATGCACACGAACACAACGGCAGCTCCAGCCATGTAATAATGGAATTCCGGGTCCGGTAAATTTCGATATTGCGTCTCCAAGCTTCCTTTACGGAACCACAGAGTGACGGGATTTAAGTCCGCTGAAGTGATGCACTCTCTGCAGGAAAACAAAAAATATTTTATACAACCTTCAATGCTTCTAGTATACACTTTATATCTTCAAACATATTATTTTTACGTACATTTAAAAAGGATTACATCACTTTCATATACGGAATCGAAGGATAACTGCCACCAAAGCTTCAAAATCAGGATTATTCCATGCTCAAATGCATCTCCGGATTTACACTTTAATTCTTCATGCCAAATAGATAGTGAACAATGCTTTTAAAATAGAATCTAATGGTATAGTAGATAACATCAAGTAGTATCTGCACTATACAAATCTGTGGTATAGTAAACTGAGTACATTCCCTAACAACCTAAACATCAACCACAATCTGTAAGTTGGAGTGTATATCAACTATAACGGTACCTTGAAGTACACAAAATCTATACAGATACATCCGAAACCTTGAACATCTCCGAAAATTCTGGGAGTTTGGGAAGTAAATACATGTACATGTTCACACACTCGAGAAACAAAAATGTTTTGGGGATTTTGAAGGATTTACACTAAATACTCCACGGGGTAGAGACCCCGAGATACACAAGATCTACACTTCAGTAAAATAACCAAAGTGTGAGGAGATTCATCCATGAATTCAAAACTGAGATTATTTCCTTCTCCAGATCTATTTGCTTCTATATAGAGGCATATTTGCTCCTCCAGATGTTATTTGTTTCTCCAGTCTTCCTTTATTACCTCTCCATTCGTATTTGCTTCTTAAGCGCTAATTCATCATGTCCTGAGAGTTACTTTACTACTAAAAGGCCTCGGAAGTTGAGCCCTTATACTTACTTTGTTGGAGAAAAAAGTATTTTAACTACTTTGATTCCAAATATCTCTGTGTCTCCAACTCTGACTATGCAGACCTCTCATGCATTATGGATAAATGCAAAATAGGAACACGGGGAAATCAAATAAGGATTGTCGGACAATATTCCATTCTTTCTTTGTTCACACTCCGTCAGAGTGGGAAACCCGTGGAACATTATTAATAATAAGTGCCTGGTATGTAAATGTTATTATAAACCACTGCATTTCCACTACTGGGAAACCACAAAATAAATTCTGGGTATTTTTAGAGCTTGCACTTTGAGTTGAGTATGTTTGAAAATTGAAATACTGTCTCTGAATACGCACCGGTCTGAATGTAGATACTTATTCTCCGACATGACTAACCGAAAGTTGCATCAAGTATTACGAAAGACAAAATAAATGAAATAATAAATACAATAACACGTCAGCAGTAATACAAAATTCTCGGAATCACCAACAGGGACAGGATCACAAAAAAGGAGCAGGCAGCAGCATCGACAAAGAATACGAACACCGGAAAAGAACAAATTCCTACCTGCATTCTGCGAAAGTATTCGAATTCTTCAGTAAGTTGGGCTCTATCTCCAGACTCTGGAATATTTATCCGAAATAAGTAGAAAATATTAGACAAGTATATAGAAAGTAGTAGAAAAGCATGTACGTAAGTATAGCAAAGTATTACAAACATATATAACCAGAATTACATAAAAAGCTATGTATTAAGTAGCTGTGGAACTCATCAAATACTAATCATCTTATATATTACCGCTAAGCCGATAGTTTTTGCTAGTGTGCTCTCGGCGATATTGGCGAAAGGCTTTTCAGTACCCCAGCATTCAAAAGTCTTGGTCATTTTCGAAGACGCTCGTGCTCGACCAGCCTGGACGCCGTACACCGAACCTCCGTTTTTCGTGTCTGAGAACGAGGCCTGGGAAGCTGACGACGGACTTCGAAGGTTCCTATCGCCGTTCCGGGAATCCTTCTGTAACTGGACAAGAACGGGCAACGTTAACAGATATACGACTTAATATACCAGACGCTCGCATTTGTCGAATGTAAAGCGGATCAACTGATGTCAGGACCAAACAAGAAGAGATCTACAACATCAGGTTACTAGCTTATATATTACATTGAGAGCACAAAGACATGGTCGGCGAAGGATCTGAAAGTACCAACTGCACAATATGCCAGTGTCTTAAAGTACCAACGCGGTCATGCCCAAAATTCTAAAGTCGAAAAGTACTACAAATGTTTAAGCGTGGAGTCCTCAGTTTTGGTATGTTTAAACATTAGCGTAAAGTGGCTTTTGGTACTTTAAGACATTAGCCACGCATGCAGCTGGTACTTTCAGATCCTTCGCCGACGACATACATAGAAATAGTACTAGTAGATTCCAATACAGAAATGACAAAATTCAATGTATAATGTATTATTGTTGAATATAAGTATAAGAATAATAAATTTAGCTAGATATATAGATTATAGAAATGAAAGTATATAAATAAAACAATTAGCTGTATAGATTTGAATTTAAGGTTGTAAATATAAACTCTTAAGTATAGAAATAATATTTTTAAGTATAGAAAATGAGTATGAGAATATAGACGAACCTACTTCAGTTTGGAAACTAAAATTGAATTATAAAACAACGAAATTAATTGTGGAGACAACAAATCTAAGCATTAGAGTAATACAATTAGGTATCCAAACAAGTAATCCAAGTATAGAAACATCAAAATTAAGTATGGAAACTACAAATGTAGGTATAGAAAGTATGGAAACTACAAATGTAGGTATAGAAAGTATGAAAACTACAATTTTAGGTATAAAAGCCAAATAATTAAGTATAAAAGCTAAAAAATTAAGTAGAGAAACAGACATATTAAGTATGGAAATAACAATGTTAAGTTTCAAAACAACAAAATTAAGCTTCGAAACAATAAAATTAAGTTTCGAAACAACAAAATTAAGTTTCGAAACAACAAAATTAAGTTTCAAAACAACAAAATTTAGTATAAGAACAACACATTTAAGCTTCGAAACAACAAAATTAAGTTTCAAAACAACACAATTAAGTTTCAAAACAACAAAATTAAGTTTCGAAACAACCAAATTTAGTATGAGAACAAAACGTTTAAGTTTCAAAACAACAAAATTAAGTTTCGAAACAACCAAATTAAGTATGGAAACAACCAAATTTAGTATGAGAACAAAACGTTTAAGTTTCAAAACAACAAAATTAAGCATGGAAACAATACATTTAGGTTTCAAAACAGCAAATTCAAGTATAGAAATTGCAAAATACAGTACAAAAACAACAAATTCGAGTACAGAAATCGTAAAATGCAGTATAAAAGCAATAAATGTAAGTATAGAAATCGCAAAATACAGTATGAAAAGAAGAATTGCAATATAAAGATACAAAATCATGTATAGAAACATACAGCTGACAACAGAGATACCCGGATTTGTTCAATGTAATACAAAATGGGGAGTAATTCAGCACGAGAGGGGGAAAGTGATTCAAAAAGAAAAGTCGGAGAAGCATACCACGGGTGGAAGGATGAGAAAAGTTTCTACTTTTCGATCCTGCAAATAAGGATCCCGTAAATGTCCGTCGCCGGGCTCAACCTCGTATGTTCCTGTCAATTGACCCAGCGTCTCTCTTGTGATGTGTACCCGACTGAAAATACACCATTAATGGTTGTTTTAGCTCGGAATCTTTGTCAGGATCATTCCGCACTCAAATTCTACTTGTTCAACCATGATAACACCTTCTTTTACCTTCAACTTGATCCCATAATAATGTACTTTTTAGTCTGGCCTAAACTACACAGATAGCAAAGCTCCGTAAAAGACCGAAAGTTCAACGGAACCTACAATTTTCTCCTTTTCTATACGGCAGATCCCGTTTTCTATTATACTAATACACTATTTTCTTTCCTTATTTCTCCTAGATTCCCCTTTAAGATCATACGTACAAGATTCCTCGTTACTTTAATACTACGAATTTTCTTCTTATTCTATATGAATGCATTTCCCTTATATAAAATTCTTTCTACACAGAAAACTCTTTCTTTTTTTTAACTTGCATTTGTTGTGCTTTTTTGTACAGAACCCGGGTAGGTTAACTCGGCGGGATTACATTTTTTAATGCGTGCACCGGGACCGGGAACTGCACAAAAATCCCATAAACATAAATACAGTGGCGGGGTTTCCCGTATAATTTAAATTGGAGGCAGCAACAAGAATAACCAGAAATAAAAGTCTCGGTTGACTCGCATTTTTTAACTTTTCCGCCAGAATTTTTGCCGTTGTTTTATTGACCAAACATATTATTTCTGACAATTCTTTATTTTCATTTGAAACCAAGATTCTTATATCCCAACATAATTTTAGTTCTCATTCGAATCTAATACTATTCTTCATCGAAATAAGCTTAACCTCTTAATCGAGATGAAGATTTCCCTATTCTAAACGAAGATCCTTATTCTGGGCGAAGATTCTTATTAGAAACGAAGGTTCTCATTCGAAACGAATTAACTCGTTCATTCGAATAAGAAATTATTTTCTATTCAAGACCAATGTAGATCATCATATTTCCAGCCAGACATATATTTTCTACTCGTAAGTTCAAGTCTCTTAAAATCCGAAAATTCAAGTCGCTTCTTGGAATCGTTTTAAAAGAAAATCACAAGCATCCCATCCAAACGATTATAGAGTATTAAAAATAATTATTTAATCTAATTCCAAATTGTAGAAACTTTAGGGAACCGAATAAATACCAATGATGCTTCCGCACAACTACCGATTTCCCATTAGTTTCCACAATTTGTATTAGTTTCTCAATACAAATTATCTTTATTCTGAAATCCAGAAATAAATAAATTCAGAAGTAAGTCAAAAAAACGAAAATTAAAAAATAAAAGAATAAAAAACAATAAATAAATAAACTCGACATCTGCATTCGCAGATCATCCTGATGTAAAAATATCGTGGCCTACAATGACACGAAATACTAAAATGTAGGGTAGAAAAAAAATATATATGGGAAAAGAATCTCGAAAAATCCCAGTGAAAAAAATCCTGGAAAAAAATTGTCAGGTATATGATGTCAGAATGTTTAAAAATAGCAAGTGGGTTTCCACAAAATTCCTGCCATGTCACTATTTTTCGGGGCAGCGGAGTGTTTCCGAAGGGGAAAATCCTTTTCCGGGAAGCCAGGAGCACACGGGAAGAAAACAAGGAGGGAAATATATTTTACACGTATAGAGTTTAGCTTATATATGGGAGATGGAGGAATAGGGAAGACTAGAAAACTACTGGTAAAAAGGCTCCTTTAAAAAAAGAATATCCTGGCAATCCAGCAGTTTGGTTGCATTTTCCGAACACATTAATATAAGTGTATGGAGACTTAAACCCCGGGCTTTCTCCTTTCCTCCCGAATGAATTCGCGTGTGTTCCACTATGGATCACGCTTATATGTATTTATACCTAAAAGCGTCATCCTCTCATGTCTATTTTGTTCCGATTTCTATTTTTTCCTCCTTCTTCCCACGAAGATAAGATTCTGTTTGGGGGGATTTCTATTTTTTTTCCTTTTTCTTCGGGAATACCAATATATAGTAAAGCAGTATCCGGAAGATAGAAAATACATGCGAAATAGCTCATCAGAAGTAAATACACACACACACCTTTTATTTTTCCTCATATCTTTACTTGACGCCGCGGAAATTTTATGAGCCATTAGCAATTTATTAATCGTAACACAAAGAGAGAGAGAGAGAGAGAAAGTTCGGAAAGTTTCAATGGCGACACTTGTGCATTGTAATTGCTAAAACGGAGTACTTTTAACTCCACCGCAGATAAAACTGGAGAATAAACTCATCCCTTCCTTCCTCTATGTAGAGCTCCCACTCCCTCACAGCAACAACTGCATTTTTACAATTAAACTTTTTCCCCAGTGTCATAAATCCTGAAAAGAACTCCTGCGGCCGACGCTTTTCCCTCCCCGCATAATACTGAAAAACTCTCAAAACGACACCTTTTCCTATTTTACTGCCATTTTACGCACTCCCAGCCCTCCCGCTAGCTTGGTGGGATTCTGTGGAAGATCGTGCAGTAAAATGTCGATCTGTAAAATTGAGGGTTTTGATGTTAGAATGATTTTACAGAGTGTGCCATTAGGTTTTTAATGGGGCTGTAATGTGGAGTGACGTCGTTGGGGGAAGTCAAACGCTATGCTGGAGGAGCGGGAATTAGTGGAATTTGAAAAATTGCATGGTCTTTAACGAAATTCAGCTTCTTGGGACTCTTGGAGTTTGTTTTAAAGTTTTGGAGGGAAATTTGAAAATTAATCTGGATAAAATTTTCAATTATTTAATAGAATTTGAAATAATTCAAAAAAATTTTCAATTATTCAATAAAATGTTGTTTAATTATTCTGTAAACTTTTTAAAAAATTCAGAAAAGAAATATTGTGCTATAATGATTTAAAATAAATAATGAATTTTTTTATACCGATGCTAAAACAATGAAATGAGAGGAAATTGTAATAAAATTGAGAAAATGACGTTAGAAAATGCATTTCCTGGGAATTAAATATTACATTTATGAATTAAAAATAAAAACGCGTGACTCACCCAGGCATTCCACCCGCTTCCATATGATTAGCAAGGTTCACATCATCACTCCATACGTCATACTGCCATTTTCTTAGGCCAAGGACTCCGCAGAGGACATTTCCTGTAGGGAAATCGAATAATAAATGAAATTTTAATTATATATTGATTATATAAATTAATTTCTAAAACGTAATTTTAAAATTTTTTAAATAAAACAAATAGAAAAACAAATTGATAAAAAGTATAAATAAAATAAATAAATAAAAAATACAAAAATTATTACAAAAATTAATACAAAAATTAATACAAAAATTAATACAAAAATTAATACAAAAATTAATA
>JAQGAK010001019.1:0-43146 GCA_034696945.1 Lipothrix lubbocki
AGATTTCGTTTTTAGGGGCAGCGCTAGCGGCCCTTATAAGTTTGTAACTCTGTAAGTCTGTGGACAAAATAACTATAAAACAGGCCGTCAGGTTTTGCTGAAACGCAGTCTGCAGGCACATCGCCTGGATGAATTCGAAATTTATCCAAATCGGTCTAACCGTTTTAGAGTTACCCAGGTATTTGAAAAATTTACCCTCGATATTGCTGAAACCTGGTGTACATAGTCCCAAGATATAGGGATTAGTACATTTAAAGTTAAGCCACATCAGTCATTAGGTTTCGGAGTTACCCTGTTTTTAGTGGTAATTACAAATGGGAAAAATAAATTATTTAAATGTGTATAGTCCCGGGTAACGGCGCTAGCGCTGTCTCTTCGCTACCGCACCCAATAAAAAGTCATAAATTATTGCGAAGCGAGGATTTTTAAACTTATTGTTGGGGGCAGTAACCACAGTGGCGAAGCGATGATCGTCCTTTTATTTATTAATTATAATAATAATACAACGGAATCAGTAAGTTGAGGGTAATCTCTCTGATTATTAAAGATGTGCTCAAATCAATAAAACCATACAATATACAATATTTATGGTGCTTTTGTTTTGAGCTGAAAGCAAAATCAATGAAACCTTTTATACACGTTATCTATACATGAGCAGGGGTTATCTACAAAGAACGATAATTTATCAGATGAAGAGAGGGTGAGTGGGTATACGACAAGACAGAAAACAAATCACCCAGATTGTGGATCACCCTGGATAACAAAATGAGATCATAGGATTAACATACAGAACGTCTTGCTGAAAAGTGAGACATCCACCTTCATTATAAGTACAATGTGGGATATCTCAATTAATTTACTAGTGCTTTGCAGTTTAAAATTTTAAATACACATTTTCTCCATTTTTAGTTTTATTCAATATGAACGGGAAAACTCACTTTGCAAAGAATTGGTGGTGGATGTCTCATCTTTCATTTAGATTCAAATCTTTGCATCTCCACCGACGATTTAATGCTTAAAACCAGACCAGCAAATAATTGACCAGTTTTATGCAATTAAAAAACTTTTAACCCAAATTTCTTAGATTCAATGTCAGAACTTATACATCCCTATCTACACTAATCGTATCATCATGTATAGACACGTATACAGCCAATAAATTGGCGTTAGGATCTTTACACAGATCGGCTTGTTGCATATACCGTTGCAGGGTACCTTGTTCACCATTATCTTTCCGGGAACTAGTCTATACAAAACAATACAAAAAAAATTGTTGGGACCCATGGGTTTTTGGCCGGTGGAGGGCTGCAATCGTATATGTACTACGTCTTCTGTCTATGGGTACGGAATTCGTTCGCAGGCAGAGCAGTCGGTTGTTCAAAATTGTTGAAATGTTCAGTAGTAAACGGATGAATCCTTCTCCATAGTTGTAGTCATCTTTTGCAGAGATAGATACGAAAATACTGAGTTGAGGCGTTGCACTATCGGAAGGAGCCTATTTTGGTTGACGGCAGGCGCCTTGACCGGACTTCAGGCTGAAATGCCTGGAAGGGCGGGCGTCTGCTGTCATATTGCGAATTAAATTTGGGAGTTCAGTGTTGAATATTGAAAGTTGAAATGTTGAGAGTTGCGAGTTGATACGGAGGTTGACAATGTTGAGATTTCAGCACGGTTGGTCCGAAGTATTGTTAAAAAATGTTGAGTGTTGAATGTTGACTTCGCTATTGTTGAGTTTCCAGTTGCATTGTACGGGAAAAGTGTGTGAGATGGAACTCACACAGGAACCTTAGCACCTCCACCATTGTAATGAAATTATGTGCTTGGCTTGTGAGAGTAGAGAACTTAGAAAAGAGAAGCTTTATTGTCAATTGAAGAGAGAGAAGATAAAGAGAGAGTGGTGACACTCGGACAAGGAGCTATAAGCTCACATGTCCAAATGCACACGGAATTACATTTTGCATCTTGAATTCATACTTGTACAATGTTTTTAGTTTATAATAACAATATCCTGTCTAACATCATAATTTCCTGCTATAATATAATTTGGACCCACATAAATTGCACATATTACATTATTAAACTTTTGATGTTTGATAAACGCTGATAATTCATAACATTATTGATTTGAACACAGGATATTACACAATGAGAATGACATGATTTTGCTGCTTACATCCTAAGATTTGTACATTATACATTGCTGAATACAATAATTTACGCAATAACATTCCAAATTAGGTATAGAAAAAGCGGGATGGACAAAGTCCATAACAATTGACCCTTTTAGTCCATATGCTATGTTTAAATTTCAAGTTGTAATAGGTTTTTGCGTGAAAGGCACAAAATGCAGTATCATCATTTCCCTTTTTAAAGATTGAATTTGCCTATTTAGCATTGTCTTGAAAGAATATTGAAATATTTCAACACCACAAAATTCAAAATATCCCCTTCACTGGAATTATGGGATTTTCTTTAATTGTATTTACACTACATTCTACTGGAAAGCATTTTTCTTTGTTTTTTATTAGATCGCTCCGGGACACCTCGTAAAGCATGAAGAATTTGGAAAATACTTTGATGTTTAAGAATTTGGTTTTAATTGTCGGGTTCTACATCATAACAATAACCATTCCCGGGAGAAATCTCTGCCAATCCTCACTCTCTGTAATAAAATCTCTAAAATAACAATGTATTATTTGCACTGTGAATGCTAAAACTATATTGTGCGATATTAGTATCATGAATTTACCGGGTAATTAAAATGTCAAGGTGTGCAATCATGTTTAAGACTGACAGTGTGTGTGGAGGAGTTGAAGCATGTAGTTATATAGTTATTGCGGAATCAAAGTGCAATCATTTTCAAGTTAACTGTAGTAATAATAATTACTAAAACTATTTAATTTTGTTATATTAAGATTAATTCGGCCCTATAATTCTTCAAAACTGAACGTCACATGAAAATATTCTGAACGGCATCAAAGCTTGTAAAATTAAATTTTCCTAAAGTTAGAATAATTGAACTTTAGTGTTTCTTAACTTTAACAAAACAATAAACATCCGAAGTGAAATTGAATTCCCACAAAATATTTTCACCTGTCGATTCTCTGGAATGACAAACGGTTCCTCTGAAGTGTTCAAAAGTTTCTAGAAATCATGAGTAAATTCATGGAAGGCGCGTGCAGTAAAAATTTCTGTGTTTTTCATCCGTCGTATGATTTTTTCCTAATTTTTACCCGAAAGCTATTCCTTCATAAGCAAGAAATGAATAATTTTTTTAAATAAAATTATTTGTAAATCAAATTTAGCATTCAATAACATTGTCTAGTATCTATTTTAAATATTCAAGAGTGCAGAAGAATGGACTCTTAATGACGGAATGATTGATTTTTACGTAAACCGCATTCTGCATTTAGTTTAATTATTTGCATTTGTATTTTACATTTTTGTGAATAAAATTTGACATTTGTATCGACAAAACCCTTAATCGTTTCTTTTCATGTACTAACCTCAGAAACGTGTTGATCGAGAAAAGCAAATAACACGATTGGCGTCAAAGTTCTGAACTTTTTTAAAATAAAATGATCGCACAATAATTATTTACGCGTAGATAATTTCTAAGTTTTAAATAATAGTACTAGAACAGCAAAGATCATGTAAAAATATGCTTAAATAACATATAAAGTGAAGAATTGTTTCTAAACATTCCTCTTGCTTTTTGCTCTCATATAGCTAACGACGATTAATAAAAAGTTTTATTTCTTTTTTAATTCTTTTTTGACCACCGAACATTTCCTTGTGAAACATTTAATTAAATGATAATTTCTTTTCCTGTCTCTATCATCAAATCCATTTTAGTAAATGTTTTAATATTTGGAATCAAACTTTTGAGCGGGTGCTTCTATAGTCTTATACTAAAAAGTCAAAATTTCTATCTGAATAAATTGTTTTGGTTAATTCTAGTTGTAGGATTTAAATCAAACTTACTATGAGAAATTATTTACGAGTGTAGACCAATAAAATTTTGTGAACGCAATAATTCAAATGAATAATTTTTTTCTTATACATATATTTGGTAATATATCGCCGCTGCTGAATATTTCCAACGTTGGGATTAAAAATTCCAGGTCTTGCAACTTGATTCTCAAAATAAGTGTAAAATAGGGGGTAGTAATCTGCAACCTGATTTACAATTTATTAAAGGCAATCAACATAACATAAAAGACGTCTCACAATTGTAAACCAGCACAATTCCATGAATAATATGAATTTTAATCATTGGAATTGAACAAAAATGTTGGGCGAAAACTATATAAAATTTACGTCCATTTTTTCCGGGCGAATTAATTTAATTCAGAATTTTGTAAATGCAATTTTAATTAATCTTTTTATTTTCCAGCTCCCTTGCAAGTCTTAGTCACATTTAGTTACTAAACACTATCAATTATTACAGCTTTTACCCAAAATTTTAATCCTCTTTTAGATTCCCCGACACGAAAACAATTTATCTATAAAAAGTATGAATTAAATTAAAAAATTATGTCAAGTGGCGTGGAAATTAAACAATTATTTCCGCTTTGTAAAACTTAAAACCTGGGCTTAAAATCATTTAATTATTTTTTAAATTCCCAACGGTACCGCTACGAAAATTAATAGATTCTAGAAAAGTAATTTTAAGAAAAGCATTAGTAATGTGTGAAACGCACGTAGAATGCGTGAATCTGGGTATTATTATGGAAATGTTACCACCTTTGCAAATTTAACCGGCGACTGTACTAATATATTAATTGCTTGATTTATAGGCTACAGTTAGAAAATCCTCAAGAAGTTAACGCTTAACCTAAAAATTACAACTTCTGAACGGCATTCAAGTTTGTAAAATTAAGCTTTTCAAAAAGTTTGAGAACAATGAATTTATTTTTACTACTACTACAAATGAAGCTTAAAGAGCATCGCGAGTCGCAATAAAAATTTTGAGCGGCAACTTAGTTGTTGAAATTAAAATTTGCAAAAAAAAAAGAATTGAATTTTGGTTCCTTTAACATATGTAGTTTAATTAAATTAACATATTTAGTTTAACATATGTAGATTGGTTTTCACCTAATTTTACCCCCATTCTTTTTTCAGCTTCATAATTTGCATTTGAATTTGTTTCTTTGCAGCGGGCTAAAATTGACTTTTTCCCAAATGAAGAACATAATGACAAATTCATTAATGGATTAATATCCTTAGCAGGATGGTCGGTTCGTCTAACATGTATGTTCATATCTGTGTATTACACATAGATTGAAATTTTGTGAAAATAAATAATTTTGAAAACCAATTGTCTGTGAATGGCCGGCCAACTAAAGCTTGGCGTCAAAGTCTAAAGTTTATTATAAGTCAGTAACTTTGTAAGTTGGTGAGCGTATTTCGTGAAGCTGCGACAACAAGATGCGTATTCTCCCCCACTGAATTAATCTATATTGCCATTTTGCACACGGGATAGTTTTGCTTATTGTAAGGCATTTATCCTCATCGCGAGGCATTTTGAAAAGGCTTTGGAAATTCAAAAACATTTAGCCACATATGTGAAATTATGTTCCACCATAAAAATTCTCACAAATTCCATTCGAAATAATAAATTGCGGATACAAATACCAAGAAATTTTTTTTAAAACGGTGTTTATCCCTAAAGTAATAAACAGCAGTTTCTTATTTATATTTTATTTATCTATTTCTGCAGGACAGAAATAGAACGAATGTTAAATGTAAAAGTAGGAAATATTCCACTCGGCCATGACTCTGTAAAGAAATAGTTTAACCTACTTAAAGATATCCTAAAATAGGAAAAATGACTTCGTGACTTAATGTAAATTATTGAGGCTTATCACAAAGCCTAGAGTGTATCTACTATATAATTGCACTGCCTTTATGAAAGGACAGTGCCCGCTCGTTATCTTTGTTTTAACGTTCCAAGATATTGGAACGCCACTCTCTTCTCCTCAGTGCCTTAACAGACTCCACCATCACCACATTTACTCTGCTCTTATTTGCTATGTATATATTTGCCAACATACTTAAATTAAAATAATTATTAATTTTTTGGAGTAATCTCGGCCAAGCAAAGTTCCACATTTATTTCCCGCATATAAATTACATCCTGAGAATATCATAGTCCCGCTTTCCATCCGCGGGTTATCAGTACTATGGGGTGTTATGCACTTTAAGGTTTTGGGCTTTATGAATATGTTTATACCATTTTTGGGTTATTAAGTACAAACAAGTTTGCGGTTTCTACTTTGTAAAAGGTAGGAAAGAGGATTTTGTAATCACACAAGATATAAGTTGGTTTTATAGATAAACTCATGTATGATCTTTTATAAAATAAACCAAATAATAGAAATATTGTATGAGGGAAGGATGTTAATATTGATTGTTGGGAAAATGTACAGTGGCATAGTTACAGTATGTATGTTTAAATTATTGGCATGTACACTACTATAGGCTGACTAGAAATATCCCATTATATAGAGTTATAGTCTTTTTGTAGTTCTTTGAGAGAATTGGCTTTATGGAAATAGCAAAGAATCCAAGCGCACATTACGTGAATTACCCATAAATATTTATAGCGTATTTTTTATTTCATTTTTTTCCGCACAAAAGTTATTTGGATATCCAACAACTTGCACTCCAAATGTAATAACGAAAAACAAGGACGACCAAGCAAGAGCTTGTAATGTACATACTTATATATCTACATATATATGCTACTAAAATTCTTTGCATGTTATTGCAACCCTCGGACCAGTAACACGCAAGTTGTTGTAGTAGTTCGTACTCCATTGCTACTTGCATATAAAAATTTATGTCCTTCTTTTCATGTTAACATTCTTATTCTAATAAAATGTAGGTGAATGCCTTTCTCCTGGTTTATGTACACGATTCATGTCTTCCCTTATTAATGCTCTTATCTGTAAACAAATTTCCTTCGTTGATTTTTTATTTTTATGCTCCAAATGCAGCACCCACTTGCATACGCGTTGGACATGCAAGTTCAGAAAGATGAGAGGAAATGAAGTAAATTAAGTTGAGATTAAGCTTCGACAAATTTAAATTAGTTGATTATTCTGCAACGACGTGAGCTGAATTTTATTGAAACAGTAGAAGCATGTAAATTTCGCAACTGTAATAGTTTCTTTGCGTATATATATAAGTACACATGTCTAGAGAAAGCTAACAAAAACACTGGGAAAACACAATGCATGCAATAAAGTAAGGGCGAGACTGTAGAGGAAAGCGACGATGAGTGGAAAGACTTGGCCTAGAAATAGCAGACACAGACCTACAGAAAAGTAGAAGAGATGAACCAAGTGTAAAAAAGGAAAGTGAAAGTAAAATGGCAAAAAAGGACTGGGAGAAGTATAAGTATATAAATATTCCATGATGTATACATATACTGGGTACTTATATGTATTTGCACGATTTGGGGATGAGAGCATGGGAGACTCAGACATACACAATCGGAATAACAATAACGTCAATGACTCTGTTGTCTTGGCTAACCCGCTTTGGTGTGTAAATGGAACAATGGATACAGACTTACATAGAAATGCCTACTGGCGAAACATTTACAAAATTTGCAAATTTCTTACAGTACATGCATCGTTTTTCTTGGATGCTCCTAGGATACATTTTCAACTCTCATTCTTCTTCTTGCCCTTGCATTTTTTTTGCTACATGTTCGGACTTGAATCTTCACACTCACACACGTCATGTTGTCCTCGAAGGATGAAGATATTTTGTTCATTCATGTGTATGTAAATACATATAAGTATATGTATCATCATATTATAGAACCCCTGTGAAAATTTTGAGTTCTTCAAGACAAGCAGTTCTACATATCTATACTTATATTGTGAATTTTGTGAGATCGCCTTGCAGACGAATTTATTCTTATCTTGTTTCTATTAGCGCGTTTAGTATACATTACGGTGAACATGTTAGATATGTATAGTTATCTTCTTACCTATGTATGTATATATAAGCACAAGTAGAAATTCACACTCGGGCGGTACGTTTAAATTTGCTACACATGAAATTGAGACTGCCACCATCTCGTCTGCTGCCTTTTCTTTCTTGCCTGGTCTTTCTCACCATCTTCACAAGTGCTTATCGTCAATGTTTTCCTCTTGGTTTCTGGGTTACTGTTTGAATTTCAATTTTTTCATATTATATTTTATGCATTGCCATTTCTACCGTCCAGACTTCTATACTAAAATGCACTACAGGCTGTCAACGAATATTCAGCCTCAGTCTTCAGGATCTAACAACATGGTCTCCTTATAGCAGCAAATGTATGTACTGTATGTTTTATACTGATACTATCAATGTTTGCTCCTCGTTTGCGGCAAGAAAAATACTCTAATTCATATTCCGGCACTATGCCGTTGATATTACGATCTTTTCCCTTTCTCCGCAGGCTTTTGCATCCGACGTGAGAAACTGTGCAGTTTTGCTTTCATTTTATTTTCGTGTAATGTGTAAGTCACCCTTATCTCTGTCTGTCAGTCTGTCTACTGGAAGGCACTCCTTTGAATTTTTCTGTCTTGACGGTATCTTTTTCTCTTAGCATTGTATTGTCTTGCACAATTTTTTGCGACTGTCTCGTATATAAGATAGAGACTGTGTGGAAAAGTCAGTATGCACAAATATTCATCTCTCACCTACATAGTACAATGGGAAGGTTTTACATAAAATGACGAAGAGTATGACACTTGTGTATATATGTGTGCACTTATTAGACATATGCTTGGAAAGGCGCGGGTGTGATAGTAAAAAAATGTCTCACAATTTACAAATGCATATATAAATATTTTAAGAGTCGTCCTAGAGAGTTTATTTTTTCAAGGGAATAAAGCCTTTTACATTTTATTTTTATACTCCTGTCATCTTCCTCCTTCCATCTCTCTCATTCCCAGTCCCCGTTGTCCTTTCTTTTTTTCTTCAAAAGTGAGACAAAACCCAAGGAATTTCTGGAGATGGAGTTGAACTATACTTATATATATACAAATAATATAAGCATGCACACTGTTGAGACGCTTCAAGTAACTTCCTAGCAATTGGATTAAGGTTAGAGGGTCGGAATAGTTGTTTCTTAACCTAAAGTTTTCACACGCTAGATTCTCCTTTCTTTTAAACACTCTTTTTGCAATTCAAATATTTTCTTTGCTCCTTCCGTTTCCACACTTTCTCTTTTTTCTTTTACACTGTATGTGTGTCTGTGTGTGAAACTGCGTTTCAACATTACTTTTTGACTTTCCTTTTGGTTTATATAGTAGAATATACGTGTAATGTTCTTAACCTGTAGGTTTGTATAGATTTACATATGTAAATATATTACGGAGATACTTAAAACTTGCGCTCATATAGATAAATTTTCGTAAAATAAAATCACTTGGAAATGCGAGGAGCTAGAGAATGCGGGCAGTAGAATTTCTCTCAAATTTACTTCACGGTGGAAGATACTTCCACCACCAGTCCAAACACATTTTAACAAGTTACATTAATAAAGTGAATAAGAGACAAAAATAACTTAGGGTTTACCTCCTTCGCCTACTTATAAACTTTGTTAGAATGCGTGGAAGGGTTCCTGCGTCCGCATAGGGTTTCTGGGTATGTAAAATACACACTTGCTAGAAACCCTTTTTAAGTTTCACTGAATATCACCAAAACTATTGCAACATAGACCGTTTATTCTCCGCCGAATCATCCTCTTCATGATCCGATCTTCTCTCATTGCTTGGTATGTAGAAGGTAGGAGAGAAACAACTTTTACCCTTTGTCATTTTAATGCTAGAAACTACAACCATTTTCTGAGGCAGCTACTATAGATCTTATCTTGGTTTGCGGGTCGAACCTCCCAAAAGAAGGGATTCTTGGTAGTTTTTTGGTGGTTGCGAAAGAATGTCCAAAAATGTTTCTTCTACTGCTGTCTGCTGTGGAATTTCTGCCACTTGACATTTTCCTGGGGGGTTTGCGAGGAAATCTTGCATATGAGTGCAGTTTTTATTGTATATAGGGTAGGAGGTCGTTCGGAGGGTTCTAACGGAAATATAGGATTGTTTGTATTTGTTATTTCGACGGATTCAAATATTTGAAGGTTTTCTATAGCTCTAGACACAAATCTATATTTCATTTAAATTTATTTAGACTATAGTTTCAAGTCCTGTTTTTGCTAAAATATCCTACTAAAACCGGTTTTTGATAAGAAAAATCTTAGCTTTTATAGGGGAAAGATTGTTTTGGTTATATAGATATAAGTATTTTGCATATATGTATATCTATATGTATACATCTATATGGTGTTTTTGCAATAGAACATACATAAGGAAAATCAGTAGGACGAGTTGAAAAGATTCGAGAACGTGTTTGCATGTTTTATGTATAGGTACATGGCATGCAAATGCCGCTTGCTCAGTGCGTGTCTGTGGTTAAAAGCACAACGTGTGAATGAAAGTAAATTTGATATTCTTGCCCCGAGAAAAGTTGAAAGCCGACAAGAATTTTTAGTGGATCACTTATATTCTTTACGAGAGCAGGAGAGAGAAAAAAAATGGTATTATTGTATCCGTAGGCCTATGTTATATACATTATTACCCTTTGTGGATACGTATGTGTAGATTTGCCATCGGTATCATAAGTAGAGAGAACTCTTGTGCGTGCGGATTATATTTCGCTTCGGTTCTTTTTAACATCTATGGCTTTTGTAATCAGAGATAATCAATAGACAGATTCAGGCTGATTTTTGATGCTTCGTCAAACATCTGGGTTTCACTGCTGGAAATCAAATGGTGTTACAGTTTCGAAATGCTGGATTTTACAGCTTAAAACTTATTGTTATGGTATTAAAAACAATTTGAACTTACTTTAATTTAAAACTGCAATTTGAAGTTGAAGTCGGGATTTTATTTGACTTAAAATTAAATTAAAGTTGCAGCTCAAACAAAATAAACAAATTAAATATTGACACGTTTTAACAATAATTATGATACTAAATAAAAACATGAATCAAAGAAAGAATTCCAAGCAATTTTTGCAAATATAGATGCTGTTTTTCGGACTCGGAAAAAAACATTCGGGTTAACGCTGCAAAACCAAAATCACACTTCCAATTTATTAATAATAATGTATTTAGGCATGAATTATTCCATGCAGGGTGTCATTCTTCATACATGAAAGCTGCTTTGAAGCGATGAAATCACATGTATAGGATTCACTTCGTATGTAACGATTACCGTTTCAGCAAACAGCATAGGAGAGATATGAACAGCAGCAGAATATTATTGTCATTATGGATTGCACATGCTCATTTTGTAACAACCACAACAACACACAAAGCGTTTGGTGCTATGCAGGGACCTGGGAAAAATTAAGGAAATTGAAAGCATCCATGTATTGATTAACAATTTGTCTTGATCACTAATTATGTATGCACATATTGTAGAGAGATATACGTGACAGCCGGATGTGCCTAACTTTAAATGTTAACGAATGCCTGCAGGATGAGTTGTGTGAGTGTCTCATGTATGGAGAGAGATGTGTGTATACCTATGTACATGTGCTACCCAATGTTCAGTGTGAACTCCTAGTAGCTTGTGCTACTCATGTATGTCATTAATGGCTTTTCTTGTATGGAACGTGAACTCGCGGAGAATCTTTCCCGGAATGTTTTGTTATTATTATTGGTTCCGGAGTCATATATAAATGCCTTTAACTGGTGCTTACCATGTCATCTCGATACACATGTAGTGTGATATCTGTCTTGGGTTGATTCTTTTGCAGTTTATGTGTGTCAGTGGGTGTCTAAATATGCTTAGATGCATGGTTGTATATGTATTTTCTTTATATGCTACGTATGCACATAAATACACGTAACTACCAGTATTCCGAAAGTACGTACCGTATCTTCACACGTGTATCGGTACTTAAGGAACGCTTTATACAGGTAATGGCACTAGCTTGTATATTTACGAAATTTTATCGGTAATGCTCTGAGACAACATGAAACATGTACATGCTTAGCCCGATAATGCAGACGTGCTGGAACATTCCTTATGTAAATGTAGGTACCCCCAACACTGTAAACCGAACGCATAACTATATGTATGTAGTGTGTCAGGGTAGCAACGATACACAATGCTACACTTAAAAGGGTATAGGTGCCTACAGTATCTATATGTAACATGTATCGTAGAAGTAGCAAGTGTGGTTTTTGCTTTGGAGCTCAAGTCGTTCCAGAGACTCGCAGAGCTTAAAATATCTGTAGAGGGAATGAAAAGCGAAAACCAGGAAGATGATCCCGAGGGACGTCCCTTTGCTTTTTGCGAATGTTATGCATTCCCCACTATTCAATTCAATAGAAATGGCCATAAAGAGTTGTAGGAGAAGCAGGAGGGAATTTTTCTTCTCGACATGTAATAGTAAATATATATATATATATGTGACTACATATCTAGATTATATAAAACAGGCAGAGGAGAAGCCATCGGCACAAGACCTGCTGCCGCTGCTGGTCCTGTACGTGGTTTTTATTTTTCCCTCGAAAGGTCTGCAACTACAGCTAAGCTACCATTTACAAATGCTCTATATGGCAAAGTACTGATATTTTCTAACATCATCTACAATGTATCTTTTGGTATTTCTTTAACCCTTGAAGAAACGGGTGGGAATATTTTTGCCGAAAAAATGTAAAATATACGATACATACATAAATATGCCGTCCACCTATATTTACTTCATGAATTTTGTTGTAAAATAAAGATTGAACATATAAATACAATCCTTTACTTCCTCCTTTCTATTTACAGTAAATTGTTTTTATATTTACATTATTATGTGGAACATTGCAACGGCGGGAAGTTTTACCCAAGGAAATAATATTTAAGTTGCAGTGCCAAAACGACGAATTCGTTTATATTCCTGTTCGCTGATTTTCAACTTGTTATTTGGGATTTAGTACATGTCGGGCATATCGGCTCTCGGAACTTCTGTTTTCTTCCATTGATTACAACAAAGAAAGAGTGCGTTATACGAATGTTTAAAAAAAAGGAAGGATGATAGGCCTATGTGTATGTACGTATGTATATAGTGGTAGAAGGTGTTGTAAGTGGCTGTGAAAGGTGTGTAACAATTGGAAGGAGAATTTACATAAGCCATTTCACTTTGATGATATTTCCTGCTACTCCATTTTTCTATTGTCAGATCTGCAAAATCTAATGTCTTTTAGCTTAATAGTATATATATGCAGACGACGGGGGAGACAAAGAGGGTTGTACAGGAGAAGAAAGAGTGCGAATAAAATCGATAAGTGGAAGCAGACGCTCCAACTTCCCTTCAAATCACTCTCTTGTTGAAACGCACATTCCTTTTTTGGATTTAAGAAAAGTAGAAAGTCAGATGTCTATGAAGGAGGTTTTTTTTTTACTCGCTCGCACTTTTTCCGTTCCTTATCCGTCTTCCTAGATTATTGACATGACGTTGTACTAAAAGTTAAGGCTTACAAGCCCCAAAGTGGAGGTTCCTTTTTCCTTTTTATGGGTACTCAATATACCTTATAATGCTTTTTCCGTTTATAAAAGTGTTCTCTAGGACTTTGTATAGTAGTAGTATAAGTTATAAGTATCTAGTTGCAGACTTGGTTGTAGTAGTAGTAGTAGTAGTAGCATGGAAGATCCTTAGTGTGCAGTAAACCCCTTGAGCAGATGACATTATGCAGATTCACACGGTGAAGGATAAACGACGTACCTTAATACTTTGGCTTCTTCCATTTTTGTGATTTTGTGCCGAGATGCAAATTTCCTCTCTCAAGGTCAATGATCTTCCTTTTGTTAAATTAATCTCTCTCGCGGTTTTATCCTCTGAATGTCGATCTTTCCATAGTAGAGTAGTTTCACTATAGCTTGAAAGCTTCATCGTCATGTTCAAGCTAGGGATCTTTCTAATGTTCCTAGTAACCCGATATTGTTGTAGTAATGCTCTCGGTAATGTTCCTGTTTGAGCTTATAATTCTACAGATTCAGCCCAATACTCACGATTGTGTCCTCTTTCGAATCTCCTACTGAATTTATAATATGTAGAGCTTTCATTTTGAATCCCATTTTTGTTCAAGTTTTTGGAACACTGGGACACCTCATTATAGGTCTGTAGATTTGGTGGGCACCTCCAAAACAATTATCATTTTGTATGAAGCGCTGGGTTATTTATCGTTGGAGCTAAACTGTGTCAAGTTTGCCAAAAGAGATTTTATGAGTTAAGCTTGTCTAAATGTAACTAGTACTACATCTATGTACGCAACTATATTTATACATTGCATTGTTATACCATTGCTGTTGAAACTGAATGCAGTCATCTACGGTCCAACTCTAATACACAGAACTTTATACAAGATGATTTATAAAGTCAAACAGTCTCCTTGCCCTCTGTGATAAATTACTTGAGAGAATGGGAACTGGAGCTTGGAGACATTTGGACGTGGTTTGAAAGCATCCATAAGTATACGTACATAATAACTATGGTTGGTATTGTACGCATATAGTAATACATACAAAAGCCTGTGTTTCCTGTCTACGCTTATTTTGCAACATTTATGAAGAAAGAGGAATTCGGAGTTCTATATTAATATCAGTGTTTGTATGCATTAACGAAGTTGTTAATTATTTACGTGGGATTTATTATCGATTCCATTTGGCATTTATACAGAATCGCATTTATAAAGTCTTTGTTATACCGTCACTGTTTTCTTATATTCTACTCGGTTTCTGGGTCAGTTTTCCGAATTTTGGTGGATGTGGCTATGGTTGCGTAATGAATGTTGTGTACGTAATAGCACTCTGCGATGAAATAGCACTTTACGTAATTCCCATTGGATATTTATTTATAGGGGGTTTGCGTATATTGTATCAATATCTATACAAGGGACATCTATACAATGTACGTAATATCTTAATTGGAGAGAGAAATTGATTTAAAATTTTTTGACTTTCATGTTGACAGTAGTGTGGAATCAAATGAAATTAAGTAAATTGAATTTGAAATACCATGATAAATAATAAAATAAAGGGTTCAATTCCAGTTTGGTGACTGCGACTGGCTAATGTCGATCATTGTGAACGTTGTGATCACCATAGCTATAAGGCGGCACTACAACTATGAAGAGTACTCAGGATTTCCTTCATGCTCCGCTTTTACGATTTAGATTGTACCGGCAGTACATATTACTTTGTAGATAGTTTGACAATGTAGTCCTGTATGTACACCGTGTGGTATATCTGTATTAGCTTAAAAATATAGTCCAGAGTAGAGTGCAGCGTGGTTGTGTGTACCTTTTCCGTTGTTCACAACAGCCGCGGTGGTTACAATCATTCTCCAGAGTATCAGGCCGAGTGAGTGGAAGCGTCCTGGATCACGTTGGTTTACGAGAGATTTTAGGATATTTACTTAGATGGAACATGTATAAGTGTAAATATAGGGAAAGTCAACATGGAGAATGAGTGGCATGAGGTTCTGTACAGTGCCGGGGATGTTCCAGCATATACTTATGTATGTATACAATCATCTACTCCAGCGACATGTTGTACGAACGAAATGCATTTGTTCATCAAATACATGGCTTGGAGCAGTTTCATTAAGAAGCACGTGCAAGTACACCAATATTGTACATGGCTTTGCCTTGTTTCTCGCTTGTACACACACTCTCTGCCTGGCTTTAGTGTGGATTCGGAAGCCCATTTCCCTTCCTGCTACAAGAGTAATTTCAAATGTACTCTTCAGATGATGATTCGACTTGTGTGTGAATCTATACTACAACTATATGTACTTGTTTGTATGTACATATGTGTAGTTACATGAAGTTCATGGAAGCGTGAGACTTTTACAATGATTTTCCTTTGCTGGTACACTTGCTGTTCATTGCTCTGCAATTAGTCGTTATGTCTACATGTTATTTAATGACATGTATAGAGACAATGTTTGCGGAAAAACTTAACAATTCATTTTTATTGTAGTACTACTATACTATGTGTGTTCATATGTACATTTTTAATTTGTACATCCGTCAATCTTCCATTTTTTCCACTCGCGCTCATCATTGTATTCTCCAGTGTTTGGTCAACCTAATGATAAGTAAATGGATGGATAGTGGTTGCATGGGAAGAGAATTAGTTTCATTATCACAACTCCCTTAAGTCCTCTTGAGCTCTGTGATGTGTACTTTTTTACGCTCTTTTTCTCATAATCCTATTGTATGCTCTAATTTTTACAACAGCGGGATAGGCAAATTCTATGGTTGGCTATATATTTCTCGTGTCCCTTGAGTACAACGAAAACAAATTAGCACAAAGTTATTTACTTGAGTGCATAATTTTCAGTTCAGTGATAATTGTATATTTGAATTGGAAACGAATGCTTTAAACGTAACATTTCTGTTTCTAAAAGCAAAATAAAAGTTAACTAAATATAAATAAATACGATTCATAAAGTTTAATTATAACTATTTTTTTACTTTACAGGTAAAATTTTCTTCATTTATTCCACATCCGTTGAACCGACTGTCAGAGATTTTGGAATATCACTGCTTGGATTGGACTTTTGGAGGAGCCAGGCCAGATTCTTGCATATTTGTTACCATGATCTGAAGAGCATACTACATTTTTGACACAATGTAAAACAAAGCAATTATCTGAAGTGCTGGGTCTAATAAAACATATACCCTATTAGTATATCCACTACAACAAAAACTCGGTAAAATTGTACAAGTTCATCAATCAGCAGCAGGCTGGAAGTTACAAAGAAGGAAGGAGCACGTTTTTATTTTACACGCTCAAAAAAGGAAACATGTAGACAAGAGAGTGAAGCTAAAATATATTTTTATGAACAGCGTAACGAGACTGTTATGATTTTAAGTGCGCCGGTAGTCAAGAGTAAAATGACATACTATAAGAAAGGTGACTGTGGAATGTTCTTCTGAAGGAAGTTTTAGAAAAAAATGTGTCAGTGATACATGCCATTAGTGTAAAAATGCTTGAAATTTTGGCAGTTACCTTTCACTCTGTCTTCCAATTTTTTCTTTCATTCTCTCTTGACTCATTTGGTGCCCAGACATACGGAGTGTGTCTTTCTGTGTGTGTTCTAGTATATACGTAACTGAAGGAGGTGCACACATTTCATCTCCTCTCCTTCTTCTTCTCTTTATTGTTCCTTATGACAAGACATTATTCACTTGTTTGGGCTGAGCTCCTGTTCACCAAAACGTTATACTGATTTTCTGACGGGGGTATCTTACATATAGGTACATATATGTACCTACCTGTATGTATCTGTATGTAGATATACGGTATACCTCTACTCTTAGTTAGAAAGGCAATAGAGGTTTTTTAGTGGAAAGCCTAAAGCTGGAGCATTTTATTTTGCATACTCTCAAACTTGACATAAAAGCGTTTGTCGTTAGTATTTTCTGTTTTTTTTGTATAAACGCATATAGAATCTCCTACATATGTACCCATACCCATATATGCTTTTCAAGTACTATTTAGCTAGGTAGTATATGCGTTTACTAAGAGCATTCTCATTAGGCATCCTAGAGCTACATATGAACTTATACTTCACCTCTTTGAACTTCTAGTATACTACTTGAAATGGCGTTACATATGAAATAAGTATTAACATGTGCAATGCTTACACGTTGTATTTTGTCAAGCAATTTCATGTACACTTCATTTTAAAACATCACTCGTTCCTTGAAAGTTTACTAGACTAGGTGGGTGTCAAGGAGAAAGATTGACGATGACTCGGGTGCACTGGAAGTATTTACTTCCTAAATATTATACACAGCAATAAGGTGAATGTTATCCACAGTAAACTTGGTATTTATGAAGTGACACCTTTAACTTGTGAAAAGGTAAGTACATATTACCACAAGTATAGCATGTAGGCACATGTGTATTTTGCACACTTGTTTCATTATGCATCTATATAATATTTTTGCAAAATCCTAGACCATTCTTGGCACGATGTGAATTATGAGCTTGTGAAGTTGTGCTAAGGTTATATAAAGCAATAACAGGAATAAAAAAATCAAAAGGGGGTGTTCCTGAAATACATATGAATCGTTGTGTCACCAGATGATTGTAGTTTATGAAAGCCAAATGCACACTATGTATGTATCTAGTATCTATATATAGCTTACTATACACAACAACTTTGGATTCGGATCTTTGAGAACTAAAAAGGTCAATAGGAACTAGATACACACAAACACACATGAGAATCCAATAATTCCAAAATGAAAGCCATGTGTTGTCTGTTGTGCGACTGGCCGAGTCAACGATGTTATCCTATGTGCATCATTTCCGCTCTATCCTCGCTTTCCGTTCAGCCATTCCTAGCATACAAAACGTGATATTGAGCGGTGGTAGCTAGAATTTTTTGGGGCTACGGCAAAGAGTCATTCAGTAACAGTTATCCAGTAATAAAAGGGTTTAATATTGAATACATTTTTAAATTGAAGTAACGAGAATTCAAACAAGTGCTTTGTAACCATTGAGCAGGTTTGTCTAAAAATGTTATTTGCAATATAAGAAATACCATATTCCTTACTTTTATTGTGAATGTGCGGAAATGACAGAGATAGAAGGTCCGCGAGGAGTTTTATTATCTTTGGTTCTCACTTTTCCCAACGACGATGAGAATGAAGGAAATTAAAAATTATGCTAATTCCTGTCACGTCACTAAATTGTAATAGGCAAATTACACCAAGGGTATCTTGTCAGAGAACGAGATTGCTCTAATTCCCTACTGTTCACGTCGTTTTAACTCTCGTTTCCCAGAACAATGAAGTAGAAATACGTTCATGAGTTTTACATTGTTCTGTACATTCTATCAACTAAACTTAGTAGTCTAGCTTGCCAAGATGTATTTGGGTACGTCGGAAGACCTAATGCGCTGTCACATTTAAAGATAATGCTACATTTCTTTAAAAACAGACTTGAAGAGTATGCTTACGGTATGTACAATAATTTAATATCATGGTCTACAGATGAACTTTCAGTAGGAAAACTCAATGAAGCAGGTCAGGAAATCGGTCCAAAATAGCAGACAAATTTAATCTAAAATTGCAGGAGAAAGTCGGTTAAATCCATTAGATTCGTATTTGAAGACAAGCTATATATGTATGTACCCTGTATTATTTACGTGCATATTTATCTTCTTATGTATTCAAGAAGAAGAAACGCTAGTATGTGAAGCTGTGCCGTGTACCTTTGATGTGTTTAATAGAGAGAGAAAGGAAAGAGTAAATCTTATTCTGGCGTACATTTACTACGTAGTGTTGTAACACTTGTACAACAAAAGTAATCAGTCATGTAGTGATTTAGAAAGAGTAGGAGAGATAGTTGTGTATAGTAGTAGAAAGCCAGATGAGAGCTATTTATTCTCACCCAAGCAATTTCTCTCTCTCTTTCTTTCTTTCTATTTCGGTCTGTCTGCTACATTGCATCTGCTCTCCTCTCTTCTTCTGGTCTATTTCTTCTTTGCCTTCTCCTCCGCACTTTTCCAGATAATTATGCTAACGAATGAAGGGAAGGAGCTAAGCAGTTGGGATGAAAGTTGCTAACTTGTTTCACACAAGTTTCCCTTGTTTGATTAGCTACATTCAAGGAAAAGAGAGAGAGAGAAAATTGCAACATTTAAATAATCTAATTTATTCCCGAGATCTTCCCGCTAATTTTACAAATGACTACGCAAGTATTTCCCCGCTCTTCATATAATTACAATTAGTTTCGGGCTCTTTTTATTACATATTATTACAATGTTCATCTTACAACTACCAAAAGACACGTTTAAATGACACTTTTTGTAAAAGCGGACACTTATTATTTTGCATCTTGTTAGCTTACTTCCCATCTTCCTTGCTAATTTGTATGCAATCTCCTTATCTTCTTCTTCTGACTTTTTCATTTAGGAAAAGAGGAAATTGGGGCATTTTTAATTTTCTGACACTACTAGACCGTCCCTATATGAAATGTTTTTTGTTGTTGAGAAGATTCCATTGGAAATACCAAAGCTTGTACATTTAGAAGGGCATAGAATGAGAATAATTATTTTCAATGGAATTCTGCGTGTTGGATTTTCATGGGAGGATATAGGATTTTCAGACTTGAAAGGTTGGACAGCTCGTCTTGCAATATACTATACTACACTGTATAGGCGTAAATAAAATGAATTTTTACCCCTTTAATTTACATGGAAATATATGTGTCCACATAGTTTGTGGGTATTATATATTGTAAATCGGAGCTTCCAAAGTTCTTTCCCGCATTCTCTCTCATCCCTCCCCATTCTCTAGTTTTTCCATTCTTTTACATCCAGCTGCACGCTGTCATGCAAATTGAATCTTTCATTCTCAACTATCAACTAGGACGGTATGACTCTCTATATGAGAATTCAAAAGTTAAGTGTATGACAAACCGTCCTATTTTGTGAATGTGCAATTTGCTTCTTGTTGTCGGCGTAGCTTATATTTTGTAATTATATGGTGGTATGCATGGATCTTTGGGAAGAAATGAGTCTTTGTTGGGTAGAACCTAATTTACGTGTTTTGCGTGCTACATTGCGGAATGCGAGCATTTTCTGAATTTTTACGCTGCCATTTTTATATGGAACTTGCATATTTGAAGGGGTGATTTTGCAGTTAGGAGAGAGCTGTTACATGGATTAGGAGACAACGTTTATGCTTCCTGACCCTGACCACTGGGATCACAATTCATCGAATATAACTTTCGAGAGATAACTGGACAGTAATTTCCTACACTTCTGCTGTTAGTAAATTGGATATACATATGTATATATACATAAGAAAGTTAATGCAGAACTTCTAGGAATTATAGTATTAAGTCAAACTGATAAGAACACGTCATACACGTACTGTAGAGTTGGTTAGGAGGGTGTACTTGGAATGAGCGACAGGAAGAATGCGGTTGTAGTACTACATGTGTTCCGGTAATTGCTCTCATCGGATGTATGACCGGGGAATGTAGTTGTTCAAGGTATTGCATTGCTTACGAGACAATGAGAATCAGGGAAGGGGTGAGTCATACATTGCAATGACGGCGGCCCTCACTCTCACTCTCTCAGTCAAGTTAGCATCATATGTGTTCCTGGCGTTTGCAGTTAGTTTGTTATACTGATCCATTGATTTTCAAATATCCTCCATAATGACTACACTGTGCGTTCTTTCTAATGGGTGATGTACCGATCTACTTCCAGCACTCCTCCGACTTGTTTTGCGATAATGATGTTGATTTCCTCTCTCTCTCTCTCTCTCTCTTTCA
This sequence comes from Lipothrix lubbocki, assembly GCA_034696945.1. NCBI lineage: Eukaryota > Metazoa > Arthropoda > Collembola > Symphypleona > Sminthuridae > Lipothrix > Lipothrix lubbocki. Next base: position 21,363 of record JAQGAK010001019.1, read on the forward strand.
CTCCCATCTCTTGTATTCTCATTCTCTCTATATTCGTCTCTCTCCATCAGCTCTTGCATAAAGCAGGAGAAAAAGGCTTAAAAATATGCCCACATGGAAAGTATATTGACATTTCAAGTAGCTCGGCTGATATCTATTATAACTTTTTGCATGATTGGCAAAACTTGTAAGTCAAGCTTTAAAATGATTAAGTATATGCTGCAAGTATAAGTAATATACTTGCAGAACTACAGGCTCTGTTTTTCAGTATCTATAGATCTAGGACATTTATTTGGAACAAGGAATGAATTTTGTTATTGCAATGTGATTATATAAGGGAGCATACCATGAATGGTTCGTGAAAAGATTGAGGATATTTATAATACAGGAATCATTATATGTCCTTTTGTGCTTGTTAACGTTGCATAATTCCCCCTGACTACCAATTGAGTGTTGGAGTTGAGATCTGAGGACGAAGTAAACGATGCCGGAGAGCAGATCGTTAATTATTTTGTTTATTTACTCAAATTTTGCTCATTCAATAAGTGGCTCCGTCGTCGCCGAGGCTGTCTATCGTCCGCGGATCGTTTTTCATAAGCGAGATAAGGTTATTTTGTTCACAACTACTGTGTATACAGAAGTGCATATTGTTTAGCTAGATTGGAAGGTATTGAAAATTATTTAGTAAATTGAGCTTTTAATTAGGTTTACATGATTGGAGCGGAAACCTCTGAAAAGCAATTTATATAGAATAGAAGAGCGTGCAGGAACTTCGAGTTTTGATAGACTCTCCCTTCACTTATGCCTCTGCTTCATTTTGCATGTACGGATAATTTAAATTATACGTATGTAGAAGTGTTTAGGTTGCATACGTATGTATAATATGACATCCCTTGTGCATGTAAATCGATAAATGGTATATTACGATATGCATGCTTAACTGTTTCACACTTGTACGGTGCAAGGTTTTACAAAAGAGTCAAGGTAGCCTAGCACTAAATACTAAATGCATACATATTATTGCACTAGGTATGTGAAATGCTATTAATTATTTTATCCTGCTTGTAGTAATATACTTTCCCAATGGTCCTGATTATCAGCTTGAACTGTCCAATAAGTCCATATGACTTGTACAATGGTTTTTGTAAGGATAGGAAGTTATTTGGACATGTTATTTGAATCTTATAGAAATTTGGCGACAATGTTTAAGCTAATTTTTACTTATTCCGACCAAGTGAAAATTGAAGCATGTTATAGCTTAACAAATTATAAATGCTGTGCAAATTAATAGGTGCATTTTATTATGTATGTATTTACGTCGTATGTTTGTCAGTGATGTTCGTCCGTTGGGCAAAATCAGCACACGCCAGTCGACCAACAATTACCTTAGATATTACGAATCCTTGAGTGAAAATATACGCACATAGCTAAGGGGTGAGAGGATATTTCTGGGAAAATAGGAGGAAAGTAGAAACGGAGCATGGGTTGCATATAAAGAAAACATTTTTGGATTAAAATAAGAAACTTCATAAGATGGGATAACGGATAGGGGAGCAGTATTTTTCTGGGCTTGGGTTTGTGCATATAACTATATACGCCGTTTACACTGTTAAGTACGGCATTTATATACTTACGGATACTTATATATATACATGCGTACACACGTCAGCACATAACAAGGTATAAGTTTAAGTAAGAGCACGTCCTATGAACATACTGCACATGCAACAACGGGGTAGAGCCAACCCCTTTGCTTACGGAATTCTACTATTACTATTACTTATACAATAATAGGAATGAGCAAGACCATCATATACTTGTAGGGTAACAGCACATCTACTTTGTAATGCAATGTTGGTAGACGGGAGAGGCACATCAGTCAGTTAGTCAGTAGAGTCACGTCAAGTTCCGGCAGCGAGAGTCTAACTAATAATTTGCTGAAATCAATAACTCCCCTCGAGGACCACACACACACGCAAACTTAATGACATCTCTCCTGATCCTATATTCTCCAGTCTCGGAGGAGATATGTATGTGACTTTCTTATAGTATAGTGTAGTATACACTGATAACTTCAATCTTATATATACTATTATTTTTAAATTGCATGATGAACTTACTTGCCATTTTCCTATGGTAGGATAAAATATATTACATGAAAATAATGGATATAAAATATCTATTACCTACAATATAAATGTATATAGGCAGTTTTCTCTATAATAAGAGCAACTGCGTAATTTTTGCCTTCTATTTTATTTACAAGTCCGTGTATATTGCCCATTTCTTAAGATTAACCTTGTTAGTGTGTTTGCATTCATTTCATAATATATTTATGTATAAGTATGCGATATATATAGCACTAATGTCATACAGTTAGCAAATGGCAACAGTTCATGTCCACATGCAAACAAGACTTATTGGACATTGCACCTGTACTTAAGGTATTCATTATTGTCCTTTTGTGATTTATGAATAGTAATTTCTATTAGGGTTCCCATGGATAAATAATGTGTTTTTGCAAAACAGGTGAGTGTGTGCGAGCGTTAGGTAATAATAATAAACTCAAAAGGTACCAAACTTTTTTTTAGTGTATAATAGGCAGGTTGTATTAATTTCCCGCCGGAATCAATTTTCACGTTTCTGCCAGCATGAGAAATGATGCTGTCTTATTGATTTGAGCTTGTTTGTAATCATGAGGATAATTGATTTTTTTTCTTGCTCAAATAATTTTTTCTACTTTTATAGCATTACCGTATAAAAGTATGAATATAGCATATTAGCTCAAATTGACGGCAGTATTCGATTTTAATATGGTGTTGGGCTTAATTCATAAAATTTTCAAATTCTTGCCTTTCCTATACCAACCTATACTACTTATATTTGTATACTATAGCATTAGTTATCCTCGGAAAGTTTCTTGCATACCTACTTGTAAATGGCCCAGCTAAAAAGGTGTTGGCCCTGAGTATATAATCTTTCTGTTTTTCTTACACATTTTACTTTCTATATCCATGTATATGTACATATACATAAATACTTAAGAAATAAACGATTGCAAGGGAGGACATGGAAAGGGTGTCGGGAAAGTATGAAGGGTAGTGTTCACAAATACTAAAATGTATGATGTAAACACCTGGGAACGCTGAGTTAGTGCAAGTTTTTAGTGTCGGTCCGTTATTTATAACCAGAGACCCGGGTGCATTTTTCATGTCAGCTTATATATAGCTACTTTAATCACTTAGCCTATCCGATTAAACTGCTTGTAGATATAATGCACGTATATAATGAGTGCATTTGTTAAATTCCATGCAATTTTCATATTAGCGATAACTTTTATTCTCTTGTTCACACATATATAAGGATATAAAACATTGAATGATAACTATTCTGGGGTTTGTCGTTTTGGCTAATGAGCTGGGTCGTAAACAGGCCCTTGACGGTGATGTTGTTTGTTTAAAATGTTTTTTCTAGTAAATTCCGGACCCCTAGACACACGTAAATAAAACTGTATGCATGTATAGAGAAAATGCAATTTGAATATTTAAAGAAGTCGAATACATCTTTATGTACACATGCTTGTATAATACTGTTGTCCTTAGAGTAGTCCATACTGTTTTCCGCAGCTCATTACATAAAAACTGTAATTATTATTGCTGTGAGTATAATTATTGCGCATTGAATCCCAACGTAAACATTAATATCGTTGTTTATGCCTCTAATTATTACTATGTAGTTAACTTGACTGTCAATTAAATATTACTGGAGCTCTTGTGAGCTGCATTCAAGGTTTATTTCGGAAATTACTTACACGTAAATTGTGTTTACCTTGAATATACACTTTGGTATATCTACATGCGTATATCCATTCTTATTAAAGTTAGCCATGACATCGGCGAGAAATGCCAAAAATAGATGTGGATACACAAAGTTTGCTCTACTTATTCCAAGTTCTAACATGGTTAGTTTGATTTTGTGGTAGCAACTCCATTACAGTTTGAGGAACAGATGTAAAACTTTTCTATGGACTCATCAGTTCATTATACTTTAGTAGATTAGGATGGAGTAGCAGTTGTACTCACATAGGTACATACATACATATCTCGGAACGTGTAGATGATTCAGTCGCAGTGTCGAAGGGGCAGTTTACATATACTTATATCTTCAAGTACATGTCAGGGGGATCCTATCTACATTGATATAAGGGTCATGCCACACAGGCACAATAGTGAGAGGTGTGGTACTTTTGGATGGTTGGATCCCTTCGATTCGAGATATGTGCATGTATTTATACAGCAGTTTATTATGTAGGAAGTTGTGGGATTCAGATTGCATGCATAATATGAACATTACTTTGTGGGTCATGTGGAATTATCTTTTTGGAAAACAGTGCTAGAATTCCGAGTACTTTAAATAAACCAGTGGTGAATAAAGAGTACTGACCCTGCGGTAGCATTTAATAAGTAATGCGTATGAAGCTATTTGGGCAATCTACCGGTAATGTGTCGGACGAGCATTATGCGTAGGAAGGAGGAAGCATGCCCGGGAGGAGAAAGAGAGAGAATTCTGTATAGTATCAAAACTAGGAAGTGGAAAAATGGAGTCAATTTAATCAACATAAATATCTCACTAGGGAGATTTTATTTATGATGATGACGCGAGACATTTAATAGGCAACACTGAGGAAAATCATTATTATTACTTTTACTAAGCTAGTCCATTATTATGAGTGGAGCAGCAGGGAGGGTGCAAAATACAAAGTATCATATAGAAATCTACACACGAGGAACTGTACCTCCTGTGTATTTTAGGAACTACTAAACAGTTTAGCTGGCTTTTTGAAATGTCCTATAAAACGTACAGCTTATGGTTGGGCTAAATTGTATTTATGTTGATAGTTACTCTGTCTAGAGTATTTTATTTTGATTTCGTTTCGTCGTTTGTAAACAAAAATGAAAATCATGTTGCTGGTAACATTGTATCCGATACTTTTGCCGGTTGTTTCCGGAATCATATAATAACTTCCAAGTCTCGCAAGTAGCAAGCATAAAGTTGACAACCGCAGAGGATGAGCGCCATAGGGATCGGAAGTATAATATACAGGGGAAGCTATATACATAGCTACTGCATATATACATATGTAATCTGACATCATAACCAAGAGAACCTAAAGAAATTGTATTAATTTCCAAATAAAATGCAACGGCAATTGATATCACGCAGGGTTGGGGAATTAATGTTTCGACTATAGTAAGATTCTCATTTCAATCTAATGTTTTCATCGTCATATGGATTTGGTGTGTTCGGCATCGGATTAGCCATTATCACTTTTATGGGCATGTTCTTCTCATATGTAAATGAGGATAACATAGAGCAGATTACACATTGCATAAAGCATGTATATAGTTTAAGTATGATGAGCAACAATAATTCAGTTAAGACATGACTTTATCCCGATGTTCGTGTGGGTTTAAATAAAAAAGGATTGGTAATTTTCATTCTACGGTGTATAATAGTAATGAGCCGACGCCTGGGTGGATTGCTGAAGCATAGAATGTAAAAGTTACCATCCGTCACCACTACAGTGTAGCCCTGTCTATATATATACTATGCAACTTTGTGTGCTGAGGCTTATTGATGAATAAAGTTATTCTGTGTTAAATAATAAAATGATGAATTCAACTTGAGCGTCTGTTTACTATGGCGGAACCCACCATTCTGTTGCAATTCTACTAACAGAGCTGATATATATGTATGTAAGTAACATTATTTTAATTTGATATAGGTAAATGAAATCACATACAATCTGTATACATATTTACTACATAGAAGATGGGATATAACTTATGGGATGTTGGAAGTGTTACAACAGAGTGTGTAGGACTTAAGTTCAGAACATTATTAGTCCCTCTTACCTTATGTGCATGGTTTTGGGAGTCTCTCTTCTGGGTTTTAAGCTTATACACATTTAGTTGTCCGTGCAGATGTTTAAGTTTGCTCATTATCATTGAATTCAATTAAGTAGAGGGGCTTTCAAGTTTTGATTTATCACTTGACTTTTGTGGGCCTCCCACTGTGAGACGAACTGCATTTCAGGGATTATTTGCCCATCAAATTGAATCATAATATTCCGTACTTATTTCCTCTCCTAGAATATGTTTTCCTCTCTCTCTCTCTCTCTCTCTCTCTCTCTCTCATTCAGTTACTTCTGTCTCTCCATGTCTCGACTATATGTGTGCAAGTTCACCAACTTATGTAATACAAAGTCCGGCAGAGCATGGTTCCATATACATGTAGGTAACAACGTCGAATTCTACGTTTATTTGTTTTTACAAGTTTCAGGTATAGACATCTTCCTCGGTGTTCGTCATACTACTTTAGTTTCATCGTCCGTTTCATCTACCAATGTAGGCATGAAATCATGCACACTTTGGAATACTTTCACATACTGATACACACACACTTCGTCATACTCTGCTCTATGTATTAAAGATTTTGAGGAGAGATGCTTGAAGTAAATCAAGCAAGTTCCTTTTGGGATTTTCTAGGTAAACTTGACTGGAGACTTCATATTTTCTGGTAGCACACTTCTATAGCTTATATAGGGCTTTTCGTCTTCAAAAGATAACATCAAAGGGTGGATACTTGTAAAATTCCAAGAGTTTTATTATCATATTAGGCTGGATTCCGCTGACATTTTCTCGTTTCTCTGACTCTTCTCTTTTCCAATGCATTTTTGTTCCGTCTATTCATATGAGGTTAGAGCTCATGTATTTTAGGTTGATTCAGTGAGTTCTAGAAACCTAGTTTGATTTGTTGGCACATGATTTTATTATTTAAATTTTCGTAATATTCTGCACATTCGGTTTGAAATCACACAACTTCTGTGAGTTGTGGAAAAGAAAATTGGGTGTAAGACTCAAGTTTAAATATAATATCATCAAAAATGTATTTGTATGTTTTTTATGATTGCTATTTAATTGCATAGAGGATACAATGGAAGTTGTTTGTACTGCATTATTTGATTGGCATATGCTGATGCTACCTATAAGCTGATGTTACGTACATACGTGCAGTGTATTCTTAGAGATTGAAACATGCGAGGCTAAAACGTTTTATCATACAAGGAAAATCATTTTTGACTGTATCTTGATTGTAGGTAATTTAATTTGCAACTTTTCTCGTCCGACCTCGTCCTTCATAACAGAACTGGTAGTATATGTAAAGTCCGTGGAAGGTGTATATATGGTAAATCCTCCGGAAAAGGATGAATTGAATTGGCTAAGGCAATGTGTAGTCTAATTTCATATGATAGAGCCTGGAGAATTTCCTCCTCTTTTGATGCTCCTCTTTGAGCTTCCAGTAAAAGAGCCTCCTGCTCCGCTGTATACACATTTACAGAAACGGATGAGGAGTGGAAGAAAGAGAGAGAGAGTCAAGTTTATCTTAGTGGATGGAGAGTGAAGATTTCCCAAGTGGATTTGTAGCTATTGCCCAGCATGTGTGTGTATTTACTACTACACTATAGTATAGTAATATCCCATATTCACAAAGATTGATTCCCTTGAATATTGGTTAGAACACGGAGTTTATAGTAAATGGCGTCGGTGGATTCCGGTTTGGTTGCTGTATAAAGGAAACTGTCTGTACAGTCGGGTTGTACAGGACGAAAATGATGTGATCACCGGAGGAAATATCCAACAACTCGCTTGAAATGCCCAGCTTGTATCTACACTGTTACTAATCAAGTCATCTGCTTCAATCAAAATTTATTTAGGCTTACTTACATATTATAAGAGATCCAATGTTCTTATTAGTTTCCAGGTTTAGGAACATATCACTTAACACTCTTTCACCTTAAGTCATATAAGTTTGCTATGATGAATGTATAGAAATATAAGCTTCCGTTACTCTTTTACGTTACATACACTCATCCTAAAATCCCGTAGCTTCCGCTCGTGCTCCGCTCTAGCAAATAAATACTCGTACATTGTTCCTAAACTCAAATCATTATGTTTTAGCAAATAACCAATAATTAGGAGCTGGCTGATGTAGAGAGCGAAACCGTGCCGTCGACCGAACTCCAACCAACCACTTTTATATTCAATTAAATCTGAGTACCCGGGATTCATCTTCTCTGCACTGACTGGTGGCATCCCGATATACTTATGATGTTGACTTAGACGGATTTAAAATTAAACAGCTAATTTGACATAGGAATAGCCTTTGGAATTCGTTTCTTTAATCGATTTTAATTTACGCATGATTAGATACAAAATTCATTAATAGGCTTCGAAAAGAATTGCAACAGGCCAATGATTATTGTGAATAGCTTTGACATGAATGTGAATTATGCTCACCTTTCCAAGGAAGCATTTCTGCACACCGCTGTCATCCTATCCATCTCGACTTCACGTATCATTTAGCTTGACTTGAAAACTTGACTGGATGGTCTCGTGTAAGCTTTATTATCAGACCATGGGGTATTAGTAGGTATAGTGTTTCTTGTAGTAGGTGACGTCTTTTGTTGACAGTACGTATTCCGCGGCAAAGTTACTATTATTGGTTTCTGTAGAGATGCAAGTTCACTGTAAGTTTCTGTATTCGGATGAACGAAGCTGGATTGAAAAAGGTAGAAAATGAAAAAAGTCATGTATGTATTTGCTAGATTCCCAATCAGTGGTCTCCCTTCGCAGTGATAAGTAGCATGTTATGTAGCTATGTGCTAACCTATACAGAATGGACCTTTTTTGTAGAAAAAAAGAATAGAAAAAACTGAAAGTTGGGGTCGAATCCCATCAGAAGCATCGTTATATGTATACCTTGAGTTTGGGAAAACCTGTGGGGAAGGGAGTTTGGTGAAGCAAGTGTTCCCTACAGAATCCCATGTTATAAAGGTAAGCCCCGTGAAATAGATCGTGAACTACCGGGGTATATGATTTTGCGCTGGGTATAAACTCGAATGAGTTTGGTATTTCCGTTGCATTTGTTTTTTTCTGTATATATGCGTAAGCTCGTGAGTAGCCATGCGTCTGTAAGTTATGCTCCTATATAGGTATGCATAAGTTCATACGCTTAAAGCTTAAGTATAAGCATTATAAAACATACTTATCCAAATGATTGTTTCCTTGTATCGAGTACTAAAAGATTCTGCATGTTGGTGTATGTAGTCCAACAACCATAGATACATATTGTTCTATGTGCGGTGATTACAAACATCCCTATAGTTGCTAAGACTGTTAGTCAGTTACATGGGTTTAACGTATTCAACACAGTAAAGCTCTATGGAAATACCAACCCGAGGCTGCAGCATTAATAAATTGTGCTATCCTTAAATACAATATCTACACTAGAGGAATGACTGCAGTTCAATCACTATTGCATTTATTACCATATCTGTACATACATAGATACGCACATGAACTTCAAAGATTTTTGCTTTTCCACTCACTAACCATGTTTATGCTATAATTTCAGTGCTTAATAAACCGTTGATAAAACTGTAATGCAATGCGGAAATAAAGTGGTCTGTAACCTGAATGACTTGGGGAAACTGTGGTGAAGACATACATAGAAAACTTTCCCGGAAAATGAAAATCAATCTACAGGCACTAAGTTCAGGGTTAACTATCGGTTTCGATTGAGTGGTCATGGGGTACGAGAATTGAACTGACCAGGCTAAAGCTTTTTCTTAAGTCTTGGCCATTCTACAGAGTTGTAGAGGTATTACGGTGATAGCAGTTTTCTGCAAGCTGTGAAATGTTTTTCAGGAAATTGCAGTTCATGAGTATATATAGATAGTTTCCAGCCTACTTTATTCCCCTCGTAAAGGCTACTATACAGTTTTAAGAGTGGAGAAGCAAATAAAAGTAACATTTTTAAAAGTTATGTTAACTTTTTTAATGCTGTAGAAGTTGAAGATACACTGTGTAAAAGAGCCTAGATGTGTTACATGGAAGATGGGCATATAGATATGCTCCATTTATTTACTTGAACTTTATTTGCAATAGTAGTTACGGCTTGAAAGTCCAGCGCAAAATTTCTTGATGATGATAAGACTACTGCTGCTGCTACTACCACTGGGATAATCAGTGTTAGTCTGTAAAATCTCTCGCAAGACTTTCTTTTGTTTATCTTGCGAAACTCGAGGTGGAATGTAGAGAAAGTCGTATGCATATCAAAGTATTTTAATCAAAGCAGTGCAATAAACCGTGGTGGGAGATAAGAGAATGTTTATACAAGGATGCATCAGCGTACATTTCTATAAAATTATTACGACCATATAGAACGAAATACATGTATTTACAGGATGAAGTCCTCGCAGAACTTTTGTGTTGATTTGGCTCCACTCTTGATTTCAGCAAATTGCAATAAGCTCTTGAGTCCCATAATTATTTTCTAGCTTTTGCACACAAGCTTCCTCTTTTGCTTTCACAACCGCTAGAATTTCCATAATTTTTCTCTATTCAGATTCATTTCATTTCACTAAACTTTTCACCTTTGCAAAATCCCTGAAGGGAGTAGGACTTGTGCTCAATTTTTTGTCTATACGTATAACAGCAATTCATACTTTGTAGTATAGAATTGTACCTACGGGTCTACATAGTGTTCAAAAACGACCATGTTTGACTTGAAAGTTAACTTTGAGGAAAGAAGATCTGTTGAAATTGATGAATGAAATAACCCCAGTTAACTTGTTGAAATTTTTACATCTTATTGAAGCATATGAAAATATAACTTTTAAAGTATCATAGGAAAGTGTATACACTTGAAGTATAAGCTAAAGTACATTACCTAATAAGTATATTACATAAAGTTGAACACTGAACTAGTTATGTATTCATAGTTTAACCACATATATATGCCTACAAAAATATATGTCTGTATAGCTATAAGACAGTAAATCCTTCAAGGATTGTGAACAAGCTCCAGAAAATAGTTTTGGGGGAAGCAGAAAGATTGATACAGATATGGTTGGGTGTGTGTGCTGGTGAAGTTGGGTGTTGTGTCCATAAATTTCGTTAATGGTGATTAATAATTGTCTTGGTTGAATGTGTTGATTTGTTAGAGGAGAACCGCTCCATAATAACCCAAGTGAGCAGGGGATGAGTCAATCTCTTGAATATAGATATAGGCATCTTTATGTTGCAGTAGGTGTATGTATATACTTATAATGTATTACGCATTGTATCATGTGATTATCTAGAGTAACGCATTGTGTGTTCCATGTGCTTTAAGTAACTTCGCAGGATAATTCGCAAGATGCTCGACAACAAAAGTCGAAGAATAACGTCCTGGGATTAATACATATGTAGCGGTTTTGAGTGTGCAAGACAATCTGGGCGGCCTAAGCTACTAGGAAGATGTCCCGAACAGTTGGTCTCTGGGATATTGCCAGTGAATAGAGAGTATATATGAGCTCTAATAAGCACGTTGAGGAATAAAGTATGTTATGTATACCTACTGGCTTCACGTGTTTTTACACAAACTTCAGAATATCTGCTAGAGTACGCAATCCATACAACTTATTCTACAGATATACACTCATATAGTTTAAATGGAGGAAGTATTTGGGAATGTAGTGCATGGTGTGAGGTTGGTTGGTGTGTGAGAACTTAGTATTTTCTTGGGCCGAGAAGTTGGTAATTAATTGCCACATCTCTATTATAGCACCATTGGGAAATGGTCTAATTTGAGGTGGGGGATGTTTCTATAGAGAGATAGGAGAGATGGATATTCTTTCCACCAATTCTGATTACTTATATTTGTCGCTGGAGAGAGAGAGAGAGACTCGAAGATAGAAGAGGGAACCTTTCTCCCAGATATGAGGAACTTTGATAGCTTTTCTCCTACTTGTCCTTCTATATCACTTGTTCTTGGCAGTGAAAAAACCACCACCTCAATTTCCTATGAACATGTAATAGTTGGGTATATGTATACAATGGCGAGAGTAAGAAGAATGAGGGAATAAAATTACTTGGATGGATAAACTTGGTCAGGATGAGAAAATTCAGCAAAACTCCGGAGTAGATTCAGAACATATAAGTACACTTCGAATGAATATAAATATATTGGAAATGAATATAAAGGCAATATTCCACTTACGCTGCACAATTATTTTTAATTAACTTTCGGCCAAGGTTAATATACAGAAAAGGATCAATAGAAGGAAAAGCCTGCTGCCTCGACGGATGAACGTTTTTGCCAGCTACATACAGACAAGCATATATTTGCAAAGTTTGCATATTTTTTATTAGGCATTGCAGGTTGACTTTTCAATGTAAGGAATAATAAAGTGAATATTTGCACACCCCATGTTTTCTTTAACATTCATTGGAAAAGTTTGAGTCAGCTAACTTTTATATGAAAGCTTTTTATTGCCAAAAAAATACAAGGAAAAATTGGGACAATTTTAAATTTGTTCTCTCAAAATATTTCTCCATCTTCTTACATTTAAGCATTAGAATCCTCGCTTGCATTACATTCATGTAAGTATACTTTCTTCATCATTTTTTGACACTTGTTATTATTTGCTCCTATTGCCCACGCGGCTCACTGCACCATAAAGTTTGAGTAGCGGAACTGGTTCCAGTGAGGAGGAGGGAAGTATAAAAAAAATATAGAGAGCTGTTTAGGCATCATTTTTACTACCGCAATTCTGCTGGTAATTTTTACCATCGCATTTCCTTTGATACTGGAGTTTGTTGTGCATTGGCTTGCACTTCCACTGCACTTCAGGGACCAGTTGTGTTCGATTGAGGAGAGAAATGCAAAGAAGGTTGATACTTCCCTTGATACAGTGGTGTATGTATAGGTTCAATATAGCTTAAATATATTTCTACTACTTGTTCCATTTACGGATGTCATCACAGTTTGTCGGTTGCAGACTGCATTTTAAGAAATGGAACTTGCACAAGTACCAGCGCTGGCATGAATATTTTATTTGACGCTTTCTTCCAATTGAAGTTTTCTTGTGCAAGGCGCTCTATGCTTTCGTTTTCCTTTGCCCGGCGCATTCGTCCAATTGAGCTTTTCTTTTAGATGTAGATATTTCCATGTCGTCCACCACAATCTTACTTCTAGGTCCAGGATTTTTCCTTCTTCGTATATCAAGATCTTTCCTTTAGATAGAACGTGGTCCTTTTTGTCCACATTTCTTTTATATATAAACTTTCCTATACCAATATTATATTTCTCTTCTGTGAAGCTTGGTCACCGTAGACACCTCTTTTTACTTGAAAGTCTTTACATCAGCTCTGTGTGCGATAAAGAGTGCCTCGTTTTAGTCTGCTGCTTCCAAATTTTGAAGGTTTGGATTCAAGGATTGGTTTAGTGCGACTATACATGAAGTCGTTGACATTTCGCACTCACCTTTAGGCTGGGAGTCGTCGAAATCTAACGATGCTGCTCTTGTCTCACTTTCACTCTTTACCATGTGTATTCGAATATGTTCGTATAACTTGTGGGACTATAATAAATGCATTACTCGTCGTTAAAAGAATTCTGAAGCTTCAATTTATGTATGTGCATATACATATCATAGCTTACTGCAGGTACAAAAGTATAAAGACAAGCTGTGTGTATATTTCCAAAGGTTAGGGTTAGAAACTATATTGTGAAAACGCTTTCTGTCGAGTATGCCACATTCGGCATATACAGAACTTTAAATGCATTTAGCTCAGTCTCACAGCTATTCTGCATCATTTTGTAATTATTTTGGTAGTCTTGTTATTTATTTACATGTGCATTTGTGTGTTATAAATCTACGTATGAAATAACATACTTTACTTTTACCGGTGTATACTTATTGCTGAATATGCTTGGTTACTCTTACATTTGCGCTGCCATGCGCTCCATTTCTTGAATTTGAAGATTGAATTAAAAATTTGAAAATATAAGAATATACGAAGTTTCAATTTGAAATTGGCAGAGGTAGTTTTTTATTATTGTTGTAACAACTTTCTGGAGATTGCAGAGGCGGACGAAATGAATTTAGTTTCAAATGGCAACCGGGTGGGTAATGCTTTTGCTGATAAAGAATATGTACGAGGAAAAATGTGCATATTGCATGTGTGCGTAGATATCGTATAATGTTATATATGCATATAGCTTGAATAAGCTTATGAAATATAAGCGGCAGGGACGGCAAATATATAAACAAGCGGCGGTGGAAGAGTCAAATACAGATATAGTTATTTCGTTTGAAGCTAGCCATGTGTAATCCTTGTAGTAATGGAAATTGGATGGGGAAGAATGTTGTTCGCGGAATATTATGAAGAATACTAAAAGAGAGATGAATGCAGACGCGGAAGGAAGGGAAGGAGACTGGAAGTCTTTCAGTAAGAAGAAGAAGAAGAATATCTAGCGGGATGACAAGATTTGTATCATCCAAATTGAATTTGGGATTTTACCTGTATACAAAAGCATATGAATAGCCCCAAGGTTATATATTTACAACTACAACCCTCCGAGTTCTACACATTGCAAATATGTTTAGGACGACTGCCTAAGATATGAAATGAGAGTTTTTTCCAGTCATTTCACCATTGCTTGTATGGATTATGTCAAAATATCTGTAGCTTTGTTGGCATAAAGGTTGCATGGGGCAAGAACTTATCCCGTGCTTCGTAGACATATTAAAAGATCATGCGAATTACATTCCAAGTATACAAGGATATTTAAAAAATGGACAGGAGGCTTTTGCTAGTAGATGAGATACGTTCTATGTATACGTTATATCATTGAGATATCGACGAAGAGTCAAATTCATGCGTGAGTATAATTTCCATGTTATCAAACCCTTGGATTTTTTTTCTCTTGATCGAGGAACCTTATTACACTGCACAGTATGCGGACTAGATAACAAAAATGTAAAGATGGGTTCGATATTATGTGTAAGCTATTACCTGTATATTTGTAAAAGCAGGAAGGATCATCGGAGCATAAATAATGATTAAGTAGAGGCGTTTCCAATCTCATCCTCATTTTTGCCTATATGGTCGAACCGAATTTCCAAGTATATCAGCTAGGGAAATCAACTTTCTTACAGCTTCCGAACTTATACAACAGAAACTTTCTCTCTTTTAGTAGCTTGAGATGAACGTAGTCGTAACCTATGTAGCCTTTCGTATATACAGCAACAACACCAATAATTCTTCTATCATCTCACTCCCTCATTTCTTCTTTCCTTGTAAACCCATCAAAGGTTTTTCTCCACCACCACAAGGATTTATTACTCATATGTTAATGGATTTTTCACAAACCTGAAAACTATATGGAAGGTTTCCTATCCATATTTGACAGATATCTGTCTATGCAGTGTATATATCTATAAGGTTAAGGTCTTGACTTTGACATTAGCACATATATGCACTTCTTCTTCTCTCAAACTTATTGCTCCTGTGTAGTAAAACAGATGAGTCCGTGAACTTGGAAAACTATCTGTAATCCTTCTGAACTAAAACTGAAAGTTCATTCACTCGTCTGGAAGAGATGCAGCTAGCGTGTGAAAGTTACATCAATTGGGAATTAGGCTTGTCTATTCTTTTTCTGTGTATAATATGGAAAATTATTTATTTTCATTTTGTAAACACAATTCTGTGATAATTTAATTATTATTAGTAGCAATAAGTTTTAGTAACAGTGCTAAAGTTTTATTGCAAATAAAGATCTGGACACATAGATACTACAGATTGTTTTTGGGGAATAGTTTCATTATTATTTTTGTCAAGCATTCATTTCGTTATTGGATGTATTTGCAAATGGAAAATGTACGGATAATTTATACGAGTAATATAATCTGCTAAGCGTATACTAAAAAGGTGCATCTGCATGAGCGTGCAAGCTGTATAATATAGGACAAAGGGGAAATAATAGAGTCAATATTCATTGGCGAATGGCGTGAGGTAGACAAGCTCATGTGTCAAGACTTGGTCGTGATTTATACGGTACAGCAGGAATGGACAGTCATTTATCAACAGGAACGAATCCCGAAAAAGCTTGTTTTGTGAAAAAGGACGATGGATTTATTAAATGAACAATGCAGTAGTGGGTTTGGTTTTGTAATATATTTGGTTTTAGCACTGTGTGCTTTCCTATGTATGTACATATAATAATCATTGGAAAGTGCCTTATATTATAATATTATAACATACTGCGTGGTCATACTTCCAGAAAATCCTAATTGCATTTGTCAATGTTATTTTATTTCATATACATATGTTTATTCCCACTTTATGCATATATTGCCAAATTTGTTTTCGTGTGCAAAATATGTTGTGCAAGGTGCTCATGACGGACGATGTTTTTTTTTGTTTCTCTTGTAAATCCCCGCTGTAATGATGAAGTTGTAAGTCGGAGTGATTTATTCCTGTTCAAATATTGTTATCACTATGGTCCTGTGTGCAATATTGCGAATTTAATTTCCGCAAATCGGAAACACTTGATGTTAATTAATAGCCATTGTCAAAGAATTTCGAATAATTGCACCAAGTTTGATTGCAGGGGTGTGGAATTCTGTTGGAACTCACAAGAGTCATATGCACTAAAGGTTGAGCAGAGTAGAAATTAATAGTTGTGAAAAGAAAAATTATAAGCATCAATGCCAAATGATTCATTCATGTGTACACGTTGTTGTTCTATTAAAAATAAAAGGAGTTTCATTTTTTTATATAGTTCATCACGCGTTAAAAGGAGTAATAGTACATTGTAATAGTATATTGTGCATATTCAGGAGGTTTTTCTCTTCCTTACCGTATTTTTCAGGCTCACAGGAATGTTTTCTTTTAAAGGATGTCTGAGAGTCAAGTGTGCATACACAGGTGCGTGTGTTTGTAAAAGTGGTGAAGTACTTTGTAGAGCCACCTGAAAATCGTGGCTACTCAACACATATTATGTATATATGCTTAAATATGTACATATGTGTAGGTTCTATCGTTTGGTATAAGGCTTTACAAAATCATTCATCACTCCGAAGGTTTTTGCGAGCTCTATACGCGTGTGTGTGTTTTTCAAGAGTGAATGACAGCTCACTAGTCATGAATATTTGTTGGTTCCTGCCCAAATCTTGTTTTTAGTGAAAAGTATAATTTTCGAGGATAAGAAGCCTCTCATGCTATTCCACATCCATGGAATTACTCAACTTGTAATAGTTTTTTTTAAACTTGTACATATTAAAATGACTTACTCATTTTTAATATGAAAATATGATACAGAAAATAGTAGTTATATAATTACATATAGTATGTATACTTAAATATAGTTCATACAAGACCTTTTATATGTACTGTAACGAATCTTTTAAGGCGGCTCAATGAAAGATTCGATACTTTCCTTAATTATTTATATTTAATATTACAAAGATCCTGGGTGGAATTTTAGCGTCACCAAGATTTTTATTTATTTATTACGAAGAATCCTGGGTGGAATTTAGCGTCACCATTACATCGAAGCGTAGAAGGAGGAAATCCATCTCCTTTAAAATAAAATGCAGAAGAGTTTATGACATCAAGGTTAGGTGCGTCTTTATTCGCAAAACCCTAAACCAAGAGTAACTGACAGAATTGTGAAGATGAGTTCGACTAGATTACAATGGTTAGATAGAAATATCATATTCAAAATGATTGGCTATGTTAAATATCAAATTCATGAATTTACAATTATTGTTATATTGTTAAATTAAATTTAACAATATTGTAACTAAGGAAAATATAAAGAATATTAATATTCTTTATAGTACATAATTACTATTTGAATTTCTAAGATACATATTTTATAATATAATAAAAAAAATGAAATTTGTAAATTTGATCCAAAATTTTTTCTTATCATTTATTAAGCTTTCCATTGACGTATTGTTCGTTCTTCTGCGTCCAGTATTTTCGTTTTTGGAAAAATCTATGTTTTTTATAAGAGATTGATAGAAATGATAGAAATAATGACTTCTTGATTCATGGCATCAATCTAAACCTCCGTCAGACTAAAATTTTATTTATCTATGTATTTTCCTTCATCAACAAATATTGAACGATCATCTACTCCAAATAAATTCTGTATTTCCATCTATTTGTTCAAGAGACTAGATAAAATGTTCACATGCTTTCAGAGTAAATTCACTTATTCAAACATCTTAAGACGGTATCGATACATTTTACATATAATGCAAGATCAAATATCATTAACACCTCTGCGGATCTACTATACATACTATACATGTATTTATGACCTTCAGTGTAAAATTTGTCATGTACCGTCTTCCATGGAATAGCGAAGTGCAGCGGGAGAGAACGCAAAAACTATTAAATCATGAAACTGAACATAGAATAATGATTTCCCACGAAGAGACTGAGTAATTATGGGTTTACTTGGAAGACATAATAAAGGAAAATGATATGACTAAAAGCGATGAATACAAGCTAGCAAAAAATCATCGCTTTGCGATAATTTAATGCTTACACGAAGAGGTGCCGTCAGCACCCCCTCCAATTCGAATTAAACTGATTCATATATAGGGTCATATAAGTATGTGAACTAATATGGTTGAAATCCATGAATGATATTACTTTTGAAAATCTACGGAACTAATTTAATTAACGACGCCATTAGCGGTCTTCATAATAAGTGTAAAATGGTTGAATGCAATCCGTTTTTTTGAATGATGAGAAAAGTATGCATAAATCAAACTTCAAAATTTTGATAATGTTTTTTTTTTTTAAAAACTACCGGACCGATTTCAACGTATTTCAATGCCGACATTCTTGTGATCTTTCGAACAAGGTTATACAATTTTGGTGCAATCGGTCCACGTGTTCTTGAGGTATCCTGTTGTCGGACGTACGGACAACGGTCACTTTAGTAGTGGCGCTAACGCCGCCCCTAAAAAACTCAACTAACCTCAAGTACTTATGTACGTCGTAGTACCTAATCTGAGATTACGTGCATCCCATGACAGTGTCAACCCTTGTGCAGGGTACATATATTGCGGACTTTTTGCATTTTAACAGCGTGTGGTGACTCATGTCATGTCTGTATTTTAATCACATACCCTCGCCAACTTTGCCAGAACTTTTCGTATTGTAGGATTATGTTCTTATCAAATATATAAGCTACTTGAACATACCAAAACCATTAGCTAATATTTATTTATTGAAACAGAATAGTTAAAAATATGAGGCGTAAGTGTAAGTCATAGTCATAAAGAATATCACCCTTTTCCGCGAAGACGCTTCTCAGGCAACGTTTGCACAGCTTAACGATGAGATATTATTTACATATTCTCATTATTCTCTGTCACGTCACACCTACCAATACCAATGCTTTGCGGTGAAGGTTTCGTTCGCGTCATAAGTATTTTGACGAATCTACTGCAAATTCTATTAATTGCCCAAGTTGTTCACACTAGGCAGCATTAGGGACACATTCAAGTATATCGTTCTTGAAAACGCTTCCAAATAGATTCAAAATAAAATAAAAAGGCATTAAAATTTTAAAAATAAATTTAAATAAACTTTAAATCGTCTTTCTTCTCTCGTTACTCTCTCAATTAAAATCTTACTTAAAATATTTTCGGCCTAGCTCGACCTTGCTATTACAGCTCCAACCTTGACTGGATGATTTCCCTCGCTGCACACATACGTCAATAAAACGTTCGTTAATACCGCGCTAAAATAAGCTATTCGTAACATACCCAATTCCTACGAAATACCATATGTCAAATAAGTACAGGGATTATCCACTACTAATGCAATATTTAATTTGCCGACTCACAGATATGAGTTATCAGAACGTCGTTGCATGTCCTCCTAGAAACTTCGTTTCTTCACACAATCTACTTGCAACTTTCAAGTGTATTCATTAATACCTGGAAAGGTCTTCCTTTTTAATTCTTTGAAATATTGTTAAAGATATGTAAGTAGCCAAACTTCAGTTGGATTTGTGATTGTAGATTTTCTTAGTGAAACAAATCTCACCAGGTGAACAAAATGAAGACAGCACTCACTCATTGTTTGCTGCAAGTGTTTTGCTGGTTGGTAATTCTAAAATTCTCCGCAGCCCGTGGTAGTACTGGGCGAGGTGTTAAACCCCCGCAGTGCACGTTGGAGTTCATACGACCAGAGCTAGATGACGGCATATGCCAGGGTGGCACTACACACAACTTGAGGATTAGCCCTAACGACACCTACAAATGCAAAGAGATGTCAAAATTCATTGAATGCAATGGAAATGAATTTCGTTTCCCTAGAGTGGAGACTTGCGATCAAATCCGCATTAACTGCTCAGACACACAACCTCTGGAGTTAAAAAATGATATTCCCCTAGTAAGTTAAATTTTCAAGATGTGGAGTCTCTAAAGTTTCTGGATATGAATGGAAATGTAATAATTACATTAATTATTATGTTCAAATAAATAGCGATTTGCTGGAATGGTCGTGGATTTTGAAAGGGTTCAAATAAAAAAAGGATTTCTCCACCGAATCTCCGTAACACTTCCAAAAACAGTGGTTCCCAACGAAGGTCTTGAAAAATATTCTGGAATTTACGAGTTTCAGGGAAGAAATAAAACATGGAACTTCCCAATTACGCTAAACATCACCGGTACAACAAGCAATTCAGGTATCGGAAGAAGGAAATTTTTGGTATTAATTAAATATTTCACTAAAAATGAATTTGGTTCAATTTGGTCATATTATTTTCAAATAGAATCGAACATAGCAACACCGGAACCACTTTGTGTCGACATTCAAAATAATTTTGCTGTTTGTGAAGTCGAGTACAGTGACAATCAAATCTACTTCGCGAACATTGAGACTAAAAACCCATTCGAAGCTAGTTACTTGCGACCATGCCTGGCATCGAATCAAGTGATTGTCATAACTTAAATCAAATAATTGCATAAACATAAATGCGCGATTAATTTATTTTGAACAATGACTACATATATGCCTTACGAAATTTTCTAATAGAAGCATGGATGTGCTAACAAAAATCTTGGACAGAATTGTCAACAACGTCGGTACTGCATGAAGCTAATGTTGTTTCAAAATGGCTTACTCGGCTGTGAAGCAAATAATCAATCTGTTTCTGTGGAGTACTTCCGAGATATTTATACTGATATTCGTAGGTTCTTTTTTACACTCTATGTACTGAATCAATGTAGTGTAACCCATAATAACGTCTGGTTAACGGAAATTATTTTGTTTATGCATTCCAGATTTCAATTTATCCAAAATGTGGGAGAGTGATCGGATTATAAGCATTGAAGAACATAATTCTTCTACAACCTTTGATATCCATGGTATTTTTAGAGAACGTTTAATATTTAGTAGTTTAAAATTCTATTTAATTATTACGCAGTTATTCATTGTCCTATTTTTCCTGGCAGTACCAGAAGTGACTGATCACGAGGAGCATAATTCAATTTCCACTGAAGAATTTCGATACGGAAACAATTGTTTGGCACCTCCATTTGGACCAAGCATTCTGCAACCCGCCCAACAGACACTCGAGAATGGGCAGAATCACACTTTTGAGTGTCATTTCCTGAACTACTTCCTTGTCCCGCCTGTATTTTGGACCATAAATTACAAAAATGGAGCACCAACTGTTACGAAAGACTTGGGTGGTAAGAGTTTTTAATTCTATATAATATACAACTGTTTCAGACGACAGCTAGGAGCAAGTCCGTACGTGTATGTAGTGTTGTAATATTGTGGTTGTGCTTTGTTTTGTTGTTGTTGTTGTTGTTTTGGAGATTTAAATTGTTTTGTTGTTGTTTTGTTGTATTATATGTATGTATAACAACAACAAA
>JAQGAK010001020.1:0-43138 GCA_034696945.1 Lipothrix lubbocki
GATTAACGGGTGCTTGTGTTGTGTATGCATTGTGACAAAAATTGGCAAAATAAATAAAGATTATTATTATTATTATTATTTGAATACTCCGAGCAAGAGCTACTTTCAGACATGGGTTTTGGAGTTTCTTTCTTTCGCCGCATCCTGCTTCCGTCTTTTTGTTAAGTTTTTTCTGTAAACCGACGTTACATGTTACATGTATTGTATTAATAAACTATAGTCAACGTATTAGAACTGAGCAACAACACAGTAGTTCAATGTTCAATCTCACTGCTTTTCTATTGCGTCTTCTGATGTAAGACTAGATGATTGGTCCCCGTAAGGTTGTCCAAGCGATTTTTTTCTGGTTTCTTGGTGAGATCGATACTTTTCTCGTCGCTTGGCCAGATACCTCCTGAAATAGCAACACAAATTCAAATTTAATTAACTATCATATACTTAAAACCCCACGAAATAAGCACAAAACCTATTCTTATCAAAAAACTCTTACCAAAAACACAAACTTCACGACACAACGTGCCAAAATCACAACGCTGCTCATACAGCTTTAGCTTGAGTAATATTCGTAAACCGTTACATAACAAATCACGCAACAATATTAAGCTATTGGCGAGAATATACACAATCTGAACTTCTGAATCAGTACATTTTGCTAAAAGCTCATTTTCGTGCTCACTGAATGAATGTATCATATCCGTGAAAATCTTTACTCCTTACTTGTTCAAACATCAGAATTTGAGTGATAGTAATCTAATTAATACTTACTGCTACTCTGCCCATACAGTTTACTGCTTAATAATGTTTAACAACAAAGATTTTGTATAACAATACGTACTGTCTCGCCTCCTCAGCTTCTGGTGTTAAATCTGTGTTTTTACGACGTTGAGTGCTTTTCCCATCATTCTTACTCGCGCTCGCGGCACTGGGCTTATTCGGAGTATATAATTCTGGTCGTACAGACTGGAGATCCGTAGGGGTGGCACAAACAGATGTAGTTAGGCTGTTGTACTGTGTAGGAGTATGAGTAAGATTTGGGGAAGCTGCGAAATCGTGGCTATTGGTCAGTTTTTGTGGAGAAGCTAAAAAATTCGCATGAGAAATGATGACTGGGGTGGGATATTCGGACATTTGAGTTAACTGTGGCGGAGTTGGATATTCAGAAACAAGAGTTGGGATAACTTGAAGATGACTGCTATCGTAAAACATATTCTCTGCTATGTTAAGGGGAAGATTTGCAAGTACTTGATCAGCTATAGGCAATACCGGCGGTGTTGGGGATAGTGACGATTGACTAATTGCCATGGTATGTTCTAAGATTGGATATGGCTCTGATTTGGGCTGTACAACAGGTTGTACTTCCAAAGGAATATAGGTAGACTGAACATGATTCGAAGCTTCGGTGACGCATTCAGCTTTAAACGTGTCAAAGTGAGTAGGACGGTTTGGGTTGTTAATGTGTGATCCTGAAAAGCTCGGTTCTGGCTCAGGGATATGATAATATTGACTAGACCAGTCCGGTTGAGTCGTAACCGGTGCAGTTGTAGGTGCTGTTGTAGTTGTTTGGCTCAGTCCAGCTTTTTGCGCTTCTCGTTCTAACCTTTTCTGTTTCCTTGATTCTCGTTTTTTTGCTAATGCTCGCCTGAAATCCAGACATATACATAAATGACTGTCACAAAAAAGAACAATAAGCTGTAATAAAGCTATTTTAATCATAACGATAAAATCTTACTGCCGTTTTGCTTCTTTCTCTTCTTCCGAAATACCAGGTTTTTTCGAATTTGAACCTGCGGTTGGGATTGATGCTTTTCGTTTTTTACTGGCATTGTTATTAGATTGGGTATTTACAGGCGGCTGGTCCACCCTATACACAAACGAAAAATATTATATAGGTTCCACTTTCTCTCCATAGTATCAATTGCAAGTATAAATATTACAAAAAATAACTTCGTACTTTAAATTCGTTAATGGGGTAAAGTTAGAAACTGAGGGATCAACAGCAGCCAAAGGCTGTAACTGATTATGAACTACAACGGGGACTTGCTGAAGATCATGGTACTGATGCATGTAAGCCATCGAAAGAGTAGGAGGCTGGGATGTGTCAGGAGATACAACAGTTGCAGCAACATTAGCTTGAACGAAGCTGGCACTTGGTGCAGGGGGCACAAATGGGGCTGGTTGCTGAGGATATTGAGATTCAACATGGGGTAAATTCCAATCAGACGAACCCGAAAGAAGCGACTCAATGAATGATGCCATTGGTTCGGTATTCAGATCTCTGAAATTAAAAACAAGTAAAATCCAATAAACCATGATTACAAGCTTTTTTTGCCGTATTTTAGTCATTTAAACATTACAATTCGTGCTCTCCGCCGGCGAACATTTCCAAATTTTCCTGTTGAACAAACTGTTCCAATTCTTGAGCAGCTGTAGGGGGGACACTATTCTGAGCAACCAATACTGGTGGAGAGTCAAAATCATGACGCAGAGGTGCTTGTACATGAGGTATTTTCAATTCTACCATGCGTTTTTGCTTTGGAGTAGATTTTTTTGGTTCTTTCGGAGTCTTAACCCTGTTTGAAGAAAATACTATGTAGTCGTTTGTTATTAATTAATTTTGGCTAATGTAAAAAATATTTTACTAACCTTTCCTCCCTATTTTTAATTCCAGTAATTTGCATTTCTCCGCTCAAAACTTTTTCGTACTCCGTTTTGTGAATAGCATAAAAATGCCTTCCGGTGTTTGAAGGATACTTGGAAGAAAATTCACATAATGGACATTGGGACACCGTGGACGTTATCATAATTTTCACATGCTTGGATGACGACCCTTTTTTTGTACTAATTTTGCCCACGTCATCACCGTTTTGAGATTTTCTCCGTGCTTTGCTTTTCTGGCCTTTCTTTACAATGGGTTTGCTTATGGTATTTTCTTCGACTTTAAGCTTCGTCGTTGATTTTTTAGCCGTCTTACTCGGCTTCGACTTTTTCAATTTTGCGGTACTACTACCACTACTACTTTCAGCCTTCACTACATGCGGTACTGTAGAATTTTGCGGAACAGATACTATATTCTGATTTGCTGGAGCACCTACTAAGCCAGTATTCTGACTGTATACTGGTATATTTATCGGTGGAGTGAGTGGCAAAGGTGCTGGAATTTGCACAGGAAATCCCGTTTCATTGTATCCGTTCATGATTCTGCGACATCACAACAAAACTGTAATATCTACTCCATGATTTGAATATATTCACTACAGGAAAATAACTTACGTTTCAACAATGTTGTTGGATGAATCATCTGCCTTCCTAAAAGTAATGAATTCACTGTGTTGATTAACTGGAGCGTAATTAGTTTCAAACAAATTTATGGGGATCACATCCGTC
Source organism: Lipothrix lubbocki (assembly GCA_034696945.1). Lineage (NCBI taxonomy): Eukaryota > Metazoa > Arthropoda > Collembola > Symphypleona > Sminthuridae > Lipothrix > Lipothrix lubbocki. Next base: position 3,385 of record JAQGAK010001020.1, read on the forward strand.
GTCTCAAACTTGATGGAAGTATTGGCGACAGGAAGTGCTGCATTTGGAATTGACCATTTTCTTGTGCGCTGCTAGGGTCTGAATAATTTTGAAGATCCAAGAAATCATTCCTTGGGGGTGAGAATATAGACGGCAGGGAAACAAGGTCCGAGGATAGATCACTTGGAGCTGGTGTCAGGGTTGATGTCGTTGACACAGGTGTTGACACTGGTGATGCCACCACGGGCTTCTCTTTCACCTTCTTTTCCCCACCGCCGCTCGACAGTTTGTGGACCTTATCCTTGTGGCGCATCAAACTGAATGAATAAGCTGTACTGAAGTCGCACATGTCACACACACACGTTCTTTCCTTCGTCGAAGTATTTCTTTTATTAGATCTGAAACCGAAATAATACAACAATACATCATTACTTAATCCAAATTAACTACAACGCCTAACTAACTCCTCACAAATCAATACGAAAAGTTTTTCGAATCCTTTTTCCAATTAATACAAGTTTCTGAATGGTTTCTCCAACTAATACAAGTTTCACGACTAGATTCTCAAGCCAATGCAAGTTTTTCGACCAGTTCATCAATCTCATGCAAGTTTGGCGACTATAGTTGCTCAAATTAATGCATTCGAGACATAGTTTCTGAATCTAATTGAATTTTTGGGTCTAGTTTCTGACACAAACCACACTTCGCGACTAATGTCAACTCAAACTAATCCAACTTTGAGGAAAATTCTCCGAATTGCCTCCATGATCAGGGAACAAAAGAGCTTACTTTGGTTGCTGTTTGTCATCTTTGCTCCGACGGTTGCTCCGCTTTGGGGCCTTCGGGACCTTTGGAGGATTGCTGCTACTCGTCGTCGAACTGGAAGTATCTTCCTTAAAACTCTGCGAGTCACCAAAACTGGCATTTGCTTCACCCATGATAATGTAATCCTAATTTTGAGGATCAAATCAAATTTTGTAAAATTTGACAAAAAGAAGTTGTTGTGGGTTAAAAAATTCCGTTCCTTGTTCTATGTAGTATGCTCGCAACATAAAGAAAACTCTTGTTCCTTGACACTTTTTTAGGAAGATCCGTGGAAATGCATTCAGGCTGCATTAAATGGGGGTCAGAGGGGAAGATGTTCGTGGGTCAATTGGACTGACACAGGGCTCCGTCGTACTCCCTTAACTAGAAAATTTTAAATAGGATTTAAATTTAACTACTCCTTGGCAACATATTTCTTGTTTTGAAATTTGAAGGGCGCGCGTGTGCTAAAGCTGGATCCCATCTGCATTCCTTTCAATGACATCGTGTCCACCGCCCTCCTACCGACGCAACTTTTCTTCTGCCGTCGTTCGTCGTTGGTTGCCACCACCACCGACGGAGATGCGAGAGATTCGCCACTCACATCAGGTCACTCACCCAGTAAAAGTCTTCAATCTTCAAGGGTCTACAAGGTCAATCGGAGGGAAAAATCACGGACTGGACCAATTTCCCTCACAAAATTCACATTCTCCCCATTTAATTTCCCACAATCATGGACCTTTTCCACGGATTTTCAATACACAAACACGGGAATGATCCTATATATAAGTATGTGGTTTTGGGGAATAATTATATACTCGAAAATATTTTTTATGGCTGTGTTATGCTTCGTGGTATATAATGTACAAGCATAAAGGGGGAAATCATTGAGCAAATTAGGGAAGGCTCATGGAATGGAAAGACGAAAGAGTCGATTATATTTTCCCTTCTCTGGCCTATGGGCTCGCTCCGGCTTTACCATATTAAATGCTATAGAAAATATATAAAAGCATATATAGTGAAAACTTATTTATTATATTCCCATATATAGCTATAAGTATACCATCAACTATATAGGATATACTTATTATGTTATATATATTACCTATGTTCAGTTCAATGCAAACTCATTGATTTTCTTTCTGTATATTCTCTCATATACTTTATGTATTTACCTTTAGTATATACTGTAAATCCTATATATACTATAACAATACTATAGCTACATAGTATATAGCTATACTCTATTATAGCTATAGTAAATAGTATATATAGCTATAGTTATATAGCTATAGAGTGCTTGAGCCGTAAATAAACTCACCTGGCAGGTGCTTGTTCTCTCTCTCTCTCTCTCTGCGTAAATACTTTTATAGATCCATTTTCCATTCTCATTCTCTGACAATCAGGTCCCCGCAGAACCGGAATATACATATATATAATGCCCCATCTATATATATATATATAGCTATATTAATATTATTATACCTCTTTATTTTTATATACCTTCAAATAGGTATGTATATACTTATTATTATATGACTATCTTAATATTACTATATGAACGTTATGTAACAAATTATAATTTGCATACTTCTGCGTATCAATGAACTATCTGCATATTATATATATTCAATATTAAACTGATGCAGTATGATGTGTATTAGCATATGGAATTACCCGTATAAACTTGATTATTATACATATTATTTGATAATATTATAAGATTTCTCATTTATTTATTCCCAGGTAGATCAATCAGGCTTTGAGGCTTTATTCAGGCTACTCCCTATTAATATTGCTTTACTCCCTATTATGGTTGATTCTCGTTGATTTGAATATGTTTTTTGGGATATTCTGTGCTCCGCTTGATTTATTTTGAGCTGGAGACTCTCATATCGACGTATTTGATTACGTTATTCAGATTATTTTATTTATTTTTTTATTTTTTATTACATTATTCAGATTTTATTTATTTATTTTTTAATTTTATTTATTACACTATTCAGATTAATTTTTTTTTATTTAGTTTTTTATTACATTATTCAGATTATTTTTATTTGTTTTTTAAAATTTTATTTAGTTCTTTTATTGTTTTTTAATTTAATTTGTTTGTTTTATTTATTTTATTATTATATTTGTTTTATTTATTTTATTATTATATTTGTTTGTTTTATTTAATTAATTAATTTGTTTTTTATTTGTTTGATTTATTTATTTAATTTATTTGGTTTTTATTTGTTTGATTTATTTATTTAATTTATTTGGTTTTTATTTGTTTTATTTGTTTATTTGCTGGCTTTTTTAATTTTGGTTTGTTTATTAAACAGCAAAAAATGGGTTATTTTCACTGATTATTAATTTCATTTTTCACAACCAGTCCATAAGTGTAAAAAAGACTGAAGATTTTTCATTTTATTAATAATTTTATTATTGAGAATACAATGTAGTGCTATATACTATATATATGTATAAACAAACACTATAAGTAAAATGAACTTGGTTTTATTACTAGTTAGTAATAATAATTTCAACGGAGTATATGTATGATATCGACATACATGTATATGGGTAATATGTATATGTATAATAATGTGTACATAAATAATGATTAATAATTATATAATTAATTCTTAATCGTATATACCGATGGTGATAGTTACGGCGCGCTTTATGTAAAGGATTAAAATGAGCTTGCATTAGCTGTAGTGCATTTTATATTTAATTTGTATTATGACTATGCAGAATCATAAATATTATACATACATTTCTGGACTACTGGGCACTGGGAAGATTTTATATGGATTCAGCGATCTAATATTGTTCGTTGATTTTATATAAATGCACATTTTCCATGTTTGTCCTTGTTCCTTTGCAATTTTCGCTTGATTTAGGATTTCAAGGGGATTTTCGACGCATTAGTTCTAATATAATAAAATGCGCTCTTTATTGGAAGCATTACTGCCGTTTTAGTAAAAATTGATTTTATTTTACTCCCATTTTATGCAATGTTTCATGTAGGAAATATAGATGAAAATCCTGAGTGGCAATGTATTTGTGGTGAAATTTGACATTTTTGTAGGAAAAATGGAGACACATTTTGGGAATGTGAACACCAAATCCTCCGCTTAATTATAAAGCCTACTAATACCATCTGGATTTCGTAAAAAATATTTTGAAATTCTGTATTTTCTAATTTCGCTATTTTTCGTACATTTTTCGTTGTTCCAGTTCGAGGCTTCCAGTCTTATTAATTATATGTTAAAAATTAATTCCAAAATTGCAATTTAGTCGTACTTAAATACGTTTTTATAGCAAGATCAAAAATGCATATTACTTTTTATTTTCTCACGTGGCTTAAATCAAGAAGTTACATACTTAAGGTTGATTAGATTAAGATTATTTTGTTTGATAAAACACTGAATTTCAGTTTTATGATAAGCATTTAATAAAAACCCAACTATAGAAATTTCAAAAAATTAGGATGTTAAATTAAATTTTTTAAATTCAAAAAAATTTGATTATGTAAGCGGGCATATAAATCCAAAAAATTGGACGTAATTAAGTTGTGTATTATATGAAACATGAGTAAGTAAGTATGAATGAGTGCGGATATGGGGAAATTAAGAGCGACCATTATAGAATTGGTTTGTTTGCTTGCTAATATGATGAAATATAATTAAACTTTGTCCCATTTATTTCCAATTTTGTATTTTCCTCAGTCCAATTCCAAATTTAATTTGTTGGTATTTATATAATGCAACAAGAAATGTGTGTCTCCTAATTTATATTTTTAATGTTTAAGATATACAGCTCTGATTTTTCTGGATATGACAGACACACACGTCTCCTAATTGTTGTTGGTATACTTTTCATCCACGTGTTTTAAACCAAAGACATGGATAATACTTTTCTCATATTCATCTTTTAAGATAATTTTCCATAAATCATTTCTATTATGTATATATATCATTAATAATGTTTTTCTATCAATAATAATTTTTCTATCATTAATAATGTTTCCATCAATAATAACTTTTCTATCAATATTTTCTATCGATAATAACTTTTCTATCAATAATAATTTTTCTAAGTACACAATAACATTATCATCATAATAATAAATATTTTACACACGGTTATCATTGCTAGTTTTCATTGTGAATACACTGCATATATAAGTGTTTCCTTTTCTATATGTAAGTATATATGTTTAAAGTATTTTATGACATCTCGGATAATAGTGAATTTTCTGTGATACTGCTGCTATATAATATGCATAATTATATTTTTATACACATTTTTCTTTTATATTGACAGAGACTTGATAAACTACTTTCCAATTTATATATCCTTTGACATATATTCCCACAATTAGTATACAGTATATATAATATGTATGATTGTTGACAATATTAAATTAAATAAAGTGAGTTTTTCGAAAGATAAGAGAATATATGGAAAGTTTTAGATTCTACAGGTTGTCATTCTCATCTTGACATATGATGAATTGCACTAATAATCGTAATATATGTATTTTATATTTAATCAAGTCAATAAGTTAATATAATTGAGGGCACTAAATCTAATTCAGCCAGGTTGACTGGGAAACAGCGAGTGTCGTGCTCTGTACAAGACTATAATATATATGTATGTATATAATAATATAATACTTTTGTAAATCAATATAATAAATTACTCAAAGTCTTTGAATAAAAATAATCATGTGTCCTATATATCTATATAATAAATGACAACATATAATTTGTGTTTGGTTTCAACATTACAAGATGTTACAAAGTACATACTTCTATACAAAGTTTAATTGTTATTATACATAATAATTTAAACCTACACATTCACATGTATATATGTATGTATATAGTTTAATACAAGTAGTATTGGAAATGTTGACAAATTCTAACCACAATAATAATATTCTAAGAATAATAAATTTAAAAACATTTTTAATTTTTTGTGCGACGAATTTCGATCCCATCGCCCTAAAAATCCGGATTTATACAAGAAGCGTGGTAATAGTGGTGAATGTATATAAGAATTTTGTTTTTATATAATTTCTATAAAGAGTGTATATAGAGTTCGACAATAAATAAATCATTATTTTACGAACAGGAATTTAAAAGGCTACAACAATATTTGACGACAATAAGTGCATTTTTGAAAGTCATAAATATATTGTACGTTGTAATTTAATATAAATGTAAAGGTATAACACATACCCACAATTATATGACAGGTAAAGGTATATTTAATAGAGCTTATTATAATAAGCTTCGTCTATATGCTTCTTTTAATTGGTTGTATTTCCGTAAAATACTCTCGTATATCTCTTCAAAATGTGCATTAATATTACAGAAATACATTTTTAATTACAATGTACTTTTTCTGAGATTATAGCATTCTCATATAATTTTCATCTTAAAAATTGTCAACGCAACCAACTGTTCACATATAATATGAATTCAATAATTATTTTCATATAGCTTCTCTATTAATAATACATTTTTTATGATCAACAAACTTCTACAACCTTGGGGTCACCTATAATCTACACATATACATATATATAGTAAATATTATATCCAGTTTAGCACCACATTTTTACATTCTATTAAAATTATACTGTCTCGATCAAATTATATATTTTTTTACGGAATTCCCACGAATATTCGTTTTATCTATATATAGATATTTTCTCGAAATAATTTTTTCAAGGTACTTCATATATATATATACGTTATAGTTCAACCCATAACTCTGCGACTATAGATTACACACACAATCTGCTATTTTATCAATGATACATTTTTTCCCAATAATAATAATAAAAACATCAAGATGATTAACCATTAAGATTATCGGATCTTGTCAAGATTTAAATAATTAATCATATTTAAAATATGCAGGTAAAATAATATTTTAGTAATAAAGATAAGATCTATTGTAAATAGATACGGGGATTTCCAGCATTAGTAATTGAAAACTATTTACCAATCTGACAGATTTAGCATTTCGCCCCAAAAGATTTTAAGCACACAGATCTAATAAGATCAGTAAGATCTGTAAGATTTGCATTTTTTGCTCAATACAATTTTTGCAATTTTGTCTCTCTATATAATGTTGATGTATTAAAAGTTTATACGTACGGGAGAGGTATTTTGATATTTTAACCAAGTCCCATTAGTGATTCAGTTTTTGAGCTTTACGTGACTCTCTTTGAACTTTTGATAAACTTTTTGGAATGTCCTTTTTGTAATTTATACCATGTTTTATGCTTTATATACAAGGTAGAAATGCAAAAACCCGGAAGCGGAAACTCTGTATTTTTCTTCTATTTAATCTATTTTCTACACACGCCGAGGAGAAATTACTGTTATAGATTCGTATAAATCAAATTGTACTTTATTGTTCCAAAATGAGGTCAACTATTTAAAAACTTTCCGATTGTTTTAATTTACTTTTATTTATAAAAGCTATTGATTTTAATTTTGATTGAAATTTTTTAAAAAGTCTTAATTTATAAAAGATTTCAATGGGCTTCGATTTTATTCACATAAAGAAAATATGGAATAAGACATAAAGTAAAAATGTTTTCCCAAAATTAACAAGACTATACACAATAAAACCAAGTTGGTTTAACAATGATTTTAAAATTTTAAGAAACCATCTCATTTGGACAAATTAATAAAATGTCATGTGAATCCTTATGAAACGGCACGTACCTATATGAGTTTAGAATACTTACAATGAGAATTTTTGAATAATAAAAATAGGGAGCCAATGTGTAGGTACAGATGGATTATTTAAAATGTATTCAGGAGTATCACATGTATAGCTTATACCATTTAATAGAGTACACTGAACTACTATTCTCTCACACATCTGATTTAAGTTTACGACACCAAGAATTTATACTGGGGATCAGTAATTGAGATCGGACCCAGAAAGGAATAATATACGGAGAATATTTTAATACAGTGTGTTAATAATGGGTTGGAAATTAAGTAAAATATGTTGTTGACTAACTTGATTACAGAGACACAATAATGCTGAGTGATTCGTTAGTATACTTTAGCTTCGGGGTACAAATTCGAAGCTGATTGATTATAATATAGCTCCTGCTCCAACAAATGCTCAAAAAATAATTGCCTAACGGAATAAAAGGAATATACAACTGAATCAAACTCTTCAAGGAAAATCTGTTTTCGTTACTCTGTTAGGGCACTCTCATCTTGCCTAAGCTTTCTTCCTGTCTTCGTGAGCTTTTTTAACAATAGCCAACTTAGAGTGCGGATCCCTTACAGGTAAACTTGAATAGGGAGCTTCACGCGTTCCATGAAGCATTAATCCCCACTCCTTAAGAAATCCACTGTGCGGAGCTTCATTTGCAAATCGTATCTGTGGACAATCAGAAATAAAATTAAGACCCATTCCATGCACTTGTCATTTCGAAGTATCAGGATCGATATCACGATTCCTTTTTTGACGGAGTAAAGGACAAATTCGACATCGCACCGAACTATGCACACGCATGGTAAATTTTGCATTAAATTGTACAAATCACAAAAACAGATCTGCCGACAACATTTTCTGTAGTATTTAATTTCATACTTTAAATTAAATACTCAAAATTTACCACCCATGATTTTGTCCTGCAATAATAATAATTTATTCTTATTGTATACCTCTAGAGTCCATACTCCCCGTGGATTCTCCCCCCAAGTATGAGTTGTCATGAAGGGCCATTTTACAAAGCCATCATGTCGGTCATCATCATTAGGTCTTCGGCTCAAAATCATTGATCTGAAAATAAATTCAGCACAAATTAATAAGGTAAGATAGTTTAGCTAACCGATCTCTCTACCAGCCTCGGCCAACTGTGCTTGACCACTATATACGAAAACAATAGATTAAATTTAATTTATTTGGATTCGCAAACGTCTCGGTGAAATGTATTCGTGGGGTCTGATATTAATTTTAATACTACATTAATACACATGAAGTATTCGAATTAGAATTGAAAACGATAAAGTTTTGAAAGCATGGATGGAGGAAATTGAAGGAAGATAACTTACTTGGTGCCCATAGGGGAAGACATAAACATTTGCACATCTCCACGTCGGGTCGAGTTCAATGAAATAACGGCTTGAACATGTTCCAGGTACTCCACTTGGGTTTCCGTTCCTTCGCAGGCATTCGTTTCCAATTTCAAGATCAAAGACTTTCCATGATTCGGAATCGGACTGCAAGCACAATCAAATAAATGGTTTATATAACATCTGGGAATGGACAACCATAAAGCATAATATTTGCACAAAGAAGTACACTCCAAGCCTCAAGTTATTACAGACAACAAAAGGAGAGTCGTCATGTTTTACATTCCAAAAGTTACCACTACTCAACTAAATTGCAAAAGTTGATTATAAAGAGAGAAACATAAACAAACAAGGCGGTGCGGGGGGAAAACTTACTGAAGTTTGGTGATGCTCCCACCGTCACAGTGGTATCGTGCTGGAACTGTTTTCCATTCTTTCGACAAAGCGACCATTGCACCCGCGTCCAGAACTCCGAAGCCGAAGAGATGGTTAAATTCAAGTCCCACTCCGTTCATCGTCCAGTGAAATCGGCTTTTCGCATCGAATAAGGAATTCCTCTTTGACGTCAGCACCGTCAAGTGTTGAATATCTCTCCATGTCAGTTGCGGACTATTTCCACCACAAGCAAGTCAACCCAAAGTATAATATAATCAGTGCAAATACATACAGACGACACGGAGTCAATTACGCTCCGCATCCATAGATGCAGCAGTACCATTTCAACTTATTTTATATTTCCTTTTTTGATCCCGAAACACAATTTAATCTTCTGAATAACTAAAAAGCCTATTTAACTACTCTCTCTCTCTCAAGTTGAGAGTCTCAACTATAAATACATAGATGTACATATATGGAGACTCGCATGGAACCCATAGAGAGACTTGCAGTATTTGTTTTTACTGAATCTAAAGTTTCGTTGCCTATGGAATCCTGATTTGTTTATACTTCCAATCAAGTTGATGGAAGGACAAAGCTTAATGGGACCCCAGCGCTGAACTGTCTATATATACTAAACGTTCAAGTTTGTCTTTGTTCTTTTGAGAAAGTTTCATCACAATTTTGCAGATTCCCTTCACTTCTTTTTCGTTACTTTAATTAGGTTCTCTCACGGATCGATGGAGTGAATCGATTACAGCTGGTGTCCCTATATAGACGTAATTACACTCAAGGAGAAACGGGCTTGGGTCAAAAGTATTAAAAGAAATGTCTCACGAGAGTCAGAAGTTTATGTTGTATCTGGGGATACAAAGAGCGATTAACCCCAGACTCCCGGAGTGTACAGACTCATTCAAATCAATACTAGAACCTGAATTTATGTATACTTACGTGAGAGTGAGTACACGGCTGTCATATCCATATTATTGTTCCTAGGTAAATAAAACTACTGACGTGTGGGTGTACGAAAAGACCTGGCTGACATGGCCGAGTCTGAATTAGCTGGAATTCATCTCCAAACCCCGTTTCTCTCTCTCTCTCTCTCTAGCTCTCTCTCTCTTTCTCTCTCTTGTCGACTCTTAGTCAATAGAGTCGATTCCGGGATACAATATACTGTATTTGTACCTAATTGAAAGATATTCTTCCTTTTCAACCTTGTGTTATCCCCGAAGCTTTGTGTTATCCCTAGTCCTTTTGATTTTGTTTATCGAAGATGTGACGGGAATAATTATAGAGAGGTACTACAGTATACTCCTGCTATACTCCACACTAATAATAATGTCTTCTATACACACAAATACAAAAGTAATGTACGTCATAAAAGTAAAAATGTGTATTTATATTTAAGTATACAACAACACACTCACTTTGCTTCCAAGGCTAAAGCGAAAACACCGGCTGCTTCAGGCGCCGCTGCGGAAGTTCCGGAATGACTCTTAGTGCATTTCCCATACAAATCAGTCGTGGCCTGAAAGTAATCACAGGGATGAATGGAAGGGAAAAGCACAAAATAAATATAATCAACTTGTCTTTACTTTTCCACTATAATCCTCAAAACTATATACAAAACATATAATTCGGATACCCAAAACTATGTCTGGCGATAATGTCAAGTATGACAGTTGAGTTAAAATAATTCTTCTGGACTTATATCAAGCTACAAATCTGTAAAATCTGACGTCTCTGTGTACTGACGAACTATATGTGATCATTCCTTAATCCACGTATTTTAACCCTCTCCCACGCTGCCCGCAATCCACTTTTATGAGGATTAGTATAGATACTTACTTACAACCCCATAGACAAGAAGGACTCCACGTCCAGATGACGTGTCGCCAAAACTATAGCGTGGAAAACGGGAATAAATCCTTAAAATGGAAATAAATCCTGATCTACGTCTCGCATAATATTTAAATATGTACATATTATATACAGAAAAGCATCTCGTCGAGAGTTGGGAGAAAACGATTCCAGAATAAAGTTGAGATGATTAAAGGTCATAAGTACGAATGTAGTCAACAAGATTACCGAGCTTCAAACTTTACTCCAATTAAAAATAACCCGAAATTGAAGTATTCATTGGAATTCTCCGAAACGACGTAATATAAATTGTAAAAGTTAATTTATTAGAGCGTAACTTCCTGATTGCTAATAAAACTTCATATTGCTGTAAACCCAATAAGTACTAAAAATGCTTAGAATACATATATGTGTGTGCTGGTGGGAAGTCACACTGTAAAAAGTGTAAATGAGTTCAGACAGCCAGAGACCTTACTAAGTAGCTAATATTTTAGTCACGTTTTTGAATATATGTGGATGTACTTAGGCAATTTAGGTATATAGAACCTTGAAGAAAAAGAAGAGAAACGTAAAACAAAATGGCCCCTGTAAGACAGCGATGAACATTGAAAAGAACTGCGGGAAAAACTTACCACTCCCGTATTGGGATCCTTGGCTCCGTTACTGAAAGTGGAGGCAAGAGTAGAAGAACAAGACTCGTCATAATGGGCATTTTGTCCGTCGTTAATGGCTGAGTTGATAGAGATGGTCCACATGGATGCTGCATAGCCATCACAATTGCAGTCATCATCCTCCCCACCATCCCCACTAGCCCAAACGTAAATGTTCCCCAAACCGTTCCTTCCCTGAAATCCCAAAAAGTTTTATCCGATTTTCAAATCCACTTCCAATGAATTTGGTTTTACTGCCGTCATTTCCTAACACCCTCTGGTGCTTTCCAATCCCACTGAGCTCAATATTCCGCAACCACACAGCATTTTGTTTCCTCCATCTGATTACAGTGTGTGGTTCATTTATGGCTTTATCTACTTATTTGCCCGTGACATAGCTTCATTTACACAATATCCTGAATTCTTGATACTGATAGCACTACAATCTTCGGCTACACATGGTTATTATCCTCAAACAATAAGCTATTTAACACCAAGGCTTTTGTGGTGGTAGCAAATGATTATCATTTGCTACCACCATATAGAAACCTTCGCTAAAACTTAACAACCCTATTGGCAATTCTGTTGGTTCCGATCTTATGTATGCGTCATGATTGGAATCATTTACTACATCCAATAATTATATACACTTAAGCTATACTTAAGCTATACTAGCTATTATCTATACTGTAGGAAGCTATACTAGCTTTAGCTATATACTGTAGGAAGCTATACTAGCTTTAGCTATATACTGTAGGAAGCTATACTAGCTAATTAGCTATACTGTAGGAAGCTATACTAGCTATTAGCTATACTGTAGGAAGCTATACTATAAGCCATACAAGTATCTATATAGTAATAACAAGGTTAAAAAGTTGCAAGTTAAAACTTGACAGTACCTCGTTGACACCTCTGACAATAGCTCGCATGGTTGCATTTCGTGGTCCATCAACTGTCTTCCCATCATCGGTCGGTCCCCAAGACGCACTGTAGATGTCAATTAAATTTGGCTCATGTCCCATCGAGTTTGCCTCTATCAAGTCAGTCATGTATGGCTGATCCAACATTCGGATTCCTGAAATTCATCATTCACTTATTGAATTGGATCTCCTATTCTATTACATTATTAAATTAAATTATATGGATTTCACATCCAAGAGTTTCAAAAGTTAGACACATCCCATCATTGTGTGTTCCTTGGCCTTGGAAACCCTGGTGATCGTCGTAGGCTTTTCCCTATATACTAATAATGCTTCCCTATAGTATGTAATACTATTGAATTTATTTCTTAATGCAATTTACTGCGACATTTCTACCAATAAAGTTCTAAAAAGCTGGGGCTACGGCGGAGAATTCGTTTTTTATTTTATTTACATTGTGAATACATTATAAGGATTTACTAGTTTGCCATCCGCATATTTCCCAGCACAGTTTTTGTTATTTATCGATGAAGAAGAGCGGAAATATGTCGACAGACGTTTATTTGGTTCTTTCGGATCACAAATTGCAATAAAAGAGATGGAACTAATGTAAATATGAAAGTTGGTAAGCTATACCTTCGACGCAAGACTTATTTATTAAATGTAGCTCTATCATGGATAGATATATCCATGCATATTAAATTGATATTTTGGTACTTTGCATTATTTATGAATATTTGCGTGGTACAAACGTGACTTCGGTGGAACGGTACAGTGAGGAAATTAGAGTCAATCGATAGAAATCTTCAGTGTATTGTGCAAGAACAGAATCATTCCAATTGGATGGAAACTGTAAGGGAGACACGTCTACAGAGGAGTAACAAATTTCCCACGAACTGCCCACGCACCACTTATTCCATTCTCCATTCAAATGTTACACAATCCTGTACGTACTTACATTTAGTATCTCTATCTCGAGTACATGAATAAATAATCAATTCCATACTCCGAACACAGATCATTATAGTACCACTCGAAACTATTTCCCCTTCATTTGAACACTCCGTCTTACCTACATTGTCCTTAGGAGACCATTAAAATTGATTAAGAAGATGGAAATTATGAACTACAACCCAGAAAACTCTCTCTACATGTGCGTGCTGATTAGTATTCCTGGAAAAAACTGGATCGCAAGTTGTCGAAAATCATAGGGAGCTTATTACTTTCTCACTTCTGTATACACGATGAAGATGATGACGCTTTTGTTGCAAAGATTTTGCAAGTACTCAACTGCTGCCGGAGAGAAACTTTCCAGCTGGGGGGTGTACCTTATAACTAATTAATTGAAAATTTCGACATTCGCAAAACTTTTATAACGATATACATGTTATAGGAGAATATGTGAAAAGAGTAATCAGAGTGGATGGCGATGAGAGTTATGAAGAAGGAGAAGAAGAAGAAAAAGAAAAAGCAGGGAAAGCTTATAAAGGGTGTATAGTGTATTGCATGCAATAAAAATGTGGAGGATGGCGCAATAAAATAAGTTTGAGCATGAACAGCAAAAAGAAAAGTTTTAGGGAGTAAAGTGAATGTGTGCAAGAAATATTATATTATATATTATGGCATATTAGAAATTTTATAATATGTACATAGTATATGTACAGCCACAGTGCCAAAATGAAGTACGAAATTCAGCGAACTTATTGCCATTAGCATTTCATAACCCAAAACATTGTTTGGACAATGTTTCTATTTAACTTTTCTTGGAGGACTTGGAGGAAGCTATACGCAAATCCTTTTTAATGGAATATTGAGCAAATACTCGGGGGACGGGGAGGGAAAGCAATATATAATATAATATAACATAAGGAGCAGAACATAAGTCATTAGGTTGATGGGAAATTCTGAGGATAAGAGTATAAATACAAAAACCACTGTGTGAACATATTATGTACATACTACAAATTTGACTCTGAGAGCGTCTGTCTCTCCCAATTCACGTCTACCCTTATTATTTCGTATCTATAAATACTTAAAAACTGTGTAACAGAATAAATAAGGGAATATATACACAGACTCCATTATTCGCATAAGCCCATTTCCTCCGGCCTATAATGTAATGCTCAAGTTAAAAAATAACCGTTGTGTCACTGTAGCCTACAAGTGCACTCAATCAACTTTCCTTCGGAGTTTTTGTCATCCGGCCATCCTTCAACTGTCAAGTGCTCCTCTGTACAGCAGAGCCGCCTTTGTGTCTCTAAGCTCTCAAAAAAGCTACTGAGCTTATATTGTTTATATATGCTGTATATTCAATTTCCACTGACTTTCCCTATATCACGTACAGCGGGTAGCATTTACGTCATGCTGAATTTGAGACAAATTATAATTATTTATGCGGAATCCAAATTTACATCCACAATGAACTGTTCGACAACTGACGTGAACAAGCAAATCTCCTTCCATGAAATTGGCATATACATGAACATCTCCAAACTGAAAATCAGGACTTTCGCAGAACTAATAAATTTTTTTAGTTGCTTTTGCTATCTTCTTTTCTTTGTATCTTGCTGAAGTCAAGACGAAAGAACCATCGCTGTCGAAAACTGCCCTGCTCAAGAATGTCTATACTGCATATGCATGGAAAAGAATTCCGAAAGAATTCCCCGTGGAGGACCTGCAACTTTAAGTGGACAGAGCTGCGACGTCAAGCGCTCAACTTTAAGTGGAATTGTTTTTCAACAACTGAAAAACAGAGTGCCCGGAATTCCCTTCCTAGGATGCAAAAGCTCCCGGTGCACCAACGAACATGACTTGCACATTCTCGTATTTCAAAATTCAGGAAGAAATAGCAAGACATAAAAGATACATTATATAATTACATATAGAGATACTTCAGATTTAAGGATCTAACCTGCAACTTTGGAATCATAAGCAACACCCACACCACAGATTCCATTGTCACGAGCCGCAGATACTTCACCAGCGCATCGCGTTCCATGGCTGAAACAAAGAACAGAGTTAATATTAGCAGAGCTTCAGATTCATCAACTTGAAATTCCATTTATAACTTATGACAAACATTTATAACTTGAAATTCCATGTATAACTTATGAAAAGCATTAATAACTTGAAAAGCATTGCCTGTAATAGCGTTATTTACAATTATAAGCAATACATATGATGAATATTTTGAAAAAAGTCTGTAATTTAAATAGCTACTATACACAACATAATATTTGTTAAGCCAAGCAAAATAGCTAGTCCCTTCGTCATGTAATTCAATATCTACGTCATCTTTTAATATCTTTTCCTCTACATCTTACAATTTCATTGTCTGATATTCCACCTGAACTCCAGTGGCTACCGTTTGCCGTTGCATTCAAGGATTATTCGGTTTATGAAAACATTTCTACCGTTCCGGAACTCTGGATTTCATGGGAACTTACCACGCCCAAGAAATCAAAGGGAATTAAATAAAGTAAACCTCAAGAACAGCAGCTTTGAACTTTGTGCGGAAACTTCCGTAAACCGAGAATACACAGAACAACAGCAGAGACCTTTGATCAATATCGGATAAACTTGGTTACTTTCCGCATTAGTCCACTCTTTGAACAATTACGTTGCCTGGGGCGACATGAGAAAACAGGAGTATAGTATATCAGAAGATATAGCTTGATATAAATAGTATGCAGATAGATATAGTAGCTTGATATAGATATGTAGATAGATATAGTAGCTTGATATAGATATGCAGATAGATATAGTAGCTTGATATAGATATGCAGATAGATATAGTAGCTTGATATAGATATGCAGATAGATATAGCTTTATAGCCGAGACACGGGTGATGCTGTGTGCTCGATTATTACAAGGAATTACTAGAAAAAAAAGATGTACTTGACAGGCAGAAATGCATGTAAGAAATATGTTAGAGCATGTATCGAAAGAGGAAAAAAACTGTGCTGCTTCAAAGCCTCAAAAGCCTTTGGGTTGGTCAGAACTAATTGCCCGAATAACGTTTCTCCCGAGGTTTCCTTCCCCAAGTCCTGGGAAACAAGTTTAATTGCATCGCGGAAAGCCTTTTGGTGAAAAGCACGTCTTTGCAATTAATAATGACCGCCGTTTAGTTAAGCGCCCTGACTTCTCTCACCAGACACACATGAGAACAGCTGGTTATCTTTATGTTTCAGCTATATATATATGCATTCCGTCAATTACTCCCTCCGGACACAAGAAGATTCATCCTTTCCGAAAAATAAGAACATCAAACAACCCAGCCCAACAGGAATTTCCCTCCACCACCCTGAGTTTAAATTCAAGACCGAAAAATAATCAAAACTTCTGCAGTAGTCTTCTATCCTTTTGTACGTACATACGGAGAAAATCAACCGACTGTGTACTATCTGAATTCCATGGAAATTCCTCCTATCATTCTGATTTCAGCCTTTTAAATAGGCCCTATTTTATGATTTGAAAGGGAATTCCAAAGGAGGACTAGGAATGTTTCGTAATATACGCTGACGTAACTGCAGGTTCTGAAAGGGACTTCTTGGAATGGAAATTATAAGACTCCAGAACTCCACCAGATGCACAATAAAGCAACTCAAAACCTTATTCCCACATATACAGTCAGATCTTGGGTGGTGGAGTAAATACGAGACTTGACGAATTCCCTTCAGACGACGACACAAGATCTGGTTCTTTGGGATTCGAAAAAAGTAAACATCGGGAGTGAATACAAGACTTTTGATAATGAAAAATACACTCAATGGGCAAGTCCCATTGTGTTTCCAGGCGAAAATCAGGGGAAGTTTCCTATACATACATTATAAGGTATTTATATAGTTAAGTACCTTTAATAGAAGAAACCGATACGAACTATATCTTGAACATATATTAAATTACATGAAAACTTAAGTTCCGTCCGGAGCCGGATTATCATGCTGACGTCAATGAATAAAAATATACGTAGCCTACCCCTTACCTTATGCTATGTTTACCCAAGTACACATACCTATTATTTAATCAAGGAAAGTACTCATATAAGAAAAATCATCTTGATGAGTGAACAAACTTAACTATACATAAAGAGAATCTTCCCAGCAAACTTACTCTGAGAAATAATCAATAAAAATAATTTACACTCCTACCATCCTGGCAATTCTCACGGTTTTAAACCCCCGTGGAAATACTTATTTTCGAGAGGAAAAGCCTTTCATTTTGAGAGAAGTAAATGGCTAGAATCTGTACAGAAGAGGAAAAAATAATAATTCGACAAAAGCACGCAAACAAAAAGTTTTCACGAATAGAGCTGCAGGAGGAACTTTATCGCTTTGCTCACCTGTTAAACCAATCATCTGTGTATCTGGGGTAAGGAAAAGGATCGTTGCTGCTGAAATCGTAGCTTGCCTTGGCATTCTTCAAAGAAAAAATGAAAAAAAATTCAGGAAATTAGAGATTACATATGGTTCAATATGGTTGATATATAGTCTATAAGTATAGACTATATTTCAACTCCTATGATTATACTTTTATACCGAGAATCGGCATTTTCAAAATAAAAACCTATGGCGCAATATTACAAATCACAATATTTACGATACCATAAGTGGAAGTTAAAAGCAATAAATTCCAATAATAAAAATGTTTTGTATTCCAAAGGTCAAAGGTTGATCTTGAATAGCGCCAATCCTCACAAGGTAAAAGCAATTTATGACAAAAGCACGTACGGCTATTAAAATGCCGTAACAAACAAAAGTACATCCATTTTCATGTAAAATATAAAAAAAATATGAAAATTAATAACTTACAAAGTTGAACTTGAGGTCGGGATGCATGTAGTCTACGCCATCGTCCATAATAGCTGTTGTCACATTTTTCCCCGTGATTCCCTGAGCCCAAGCGGCCTCAACATTCAAATCCAACTTAGGTTTTCCTCCATTTTGTCCCGTATTTTTCTGAGAAAAAGGAAACCCGAAGAATTAAATACAAACCATGACTTCAATACATACATGAAGACCTACAAAAAAAACATCAAAATCAAAACGCAAAAGATCAACAACTCAAGGGCATGTGTAGGACATGAAGTATACAACAAGAAGTCTTAAGTAACTGTGTATAAGTATAAGCTTCTACAGTTCCACCGAATGTCAAAAGTTCAAACTTTTCCCCTGGAAGTTCACAAAACAACTTCGCATCTCCCGAGTTATTTTTATTACGCGGCTCCCTAAAAGTGCAACTACGAAATAAGACGAACGTTTCATCAATGACATAAATGGGTCTTGAAGTCTTGACATGACGACAACCGAATTTACGTCTCTTATATGGAGAGATTATACATATACAGAACTCTGAAGGGCACCGACGGGCAGACGGATAAGAATGAGTTTTCCTCGTTATAAATAAGCCATTTGAAGTAAAAGGAAAGCAAAAGACATAATATGGACTTTCCCATATGATTGTATAGTGTGTCGCCCACACATTATATTAATCAAGCTGAAAATGGACTTTCTATACTTTGCTTTTCCTTATTGTTTGTTTCCTCTCAAAAATTGTTTGACAACCACGACCGCAACAACAAAGTAAATACAATAAAAGTTAAATTAAAAGTTTGCTTGATGCTGTGGTAGCCTTTTGTTCTATCCCTTGCGTAATTTTCTGATGACTTCCTGACAAAAAGCCACAAATTCTTTCTTTTACCACTCAATTAATGCCTTATTTATTCCCCTTGTACATAATATTATTCCTACGTAAACTTATGGATTCTAATAGAAACTTATGAATTCCATATAAAAGCTTATGCATTCCAATATCTGTACTTATATAGAAGCTTATGAAGTTCGATATAGAAGCTTATAACTTCCAATACTGAAGTTTATGAGTTCCAATAGAAGCTTATAGCTTGCAAAATAGAAGCTTATGAATTCTACAGGAATATTCCCCATGCTTATCTACATAATTACGTAAATATGAGCAGGGACAAAATAAACACATAACATTGGGGAAATTAATTGGCTGTGCATGTAATAACAAGCAATTATTGCTAGCCCAAAGAACCTCAGCAAAGAAAGTCAGAGGGGAAAACAGCTGGTTATATTATGCGCCCTAATAAAATCCTGAATAGTTATTATGAACCTGATCGTCGAATAAACCACACATTAAAACTATGTACCTGCTCATCAAATACACTCTATGCGGAGTGATTAGGAATCCGCTCATGGAATAAGCAGGGAGAGCAACTATGTAACAGCTCCGCAATCAGGTCTAAATTGGAGGAAACCCACGAAAAGTTATGTGGTCGCCTGTGTAAGTCGGGATGGAAACCAGCAATGTTAATTAAGTCTTGACATATTTTCGCTCCTTTTGTTCAAGCCCTTCCAAGTTTCATCTTTCATTTTGTTCCACCCCTCACAATTTTCCAGCTCTCATTTTATTCCGCCTTTCATAACTTTCCAGTTTCCAGCCGCCGGTGGAAAAAAGATGATGAACAAGAACGAGAGGCAGAAACAATAAGTGTTCCTAAAGGTATATTATATAAGATAGCATATGGAGAATTTGCAGAGAAATCCCGTTTTGCAAGATCTTAAAAGATCAAAACAATGCAGGCTGTATGCAAGGATTTAATTATTATTGGGATAAAAACTTGCTTCCGCATATAAACTAATGTATTCTAAATGGCTGAATACATCTCTGGAACTCTTTGGAGTTTATGCAAACAAGCTTTTCCAAGGAATTCACCCGGAGTGAAAAAGTTTCTTAAATTCTTTGCCACTCTATTCCAGAATCCTTTTCCCCTCTTTTGTAATGCAAAATTAAAAACTGTCCTGGCAAAAAATGTGGACAAAGGGATAAAAAAAAATGTTTTATCATCTCTCAGAAACTTCCTACGCGTCTCCATTACACAAAGAACATTGTGTTTGAGTAGCTCGCGAGAAATTTTAATTATACGCAAGCAGTAGATTCTACAAATATTTTCTCATTTTAGCTTAATAAACACGTTCTGGAAAATTTTCCTTGTGCAACTTACTCATTTCATAAACACTTACATTACGCTCACATTGCCAACATGACCTGCTTTCCCATGTAGGGAAGTCACATTTTGTGCCAGGAAAGTAGCTCAAATAATAATAATAATACGTGAGTGAAAATACACACACGCGCCTACACATGCATATATGCTAATGATACAAACTTTCTCCGTGTTGACACTAGATTTAATCAAACTTTCCTCTGTCTTTTTTGGAAGCAAACTCGGGTATTGTTGTTTTAATAGAACAAATATGAAAAAATACCCAGGAGGCAATCAATAGTGCCATATGCTGGTTGGGCTCAAACTATTATGGGAAAGAACTTTGCACTCTACAGCTCCATACGACACTATACAGCCAAGTATCATAGCAATATTTCGTAGCAACGTCCAGACTTTGGCAACCAAATTGATTATCATCGATGAGCCCCCACAACCTCACGATACTCTGTTTTCCTGGACAAAAATTGCACGGTTGTGAGATCCTCTCTGGACGATATTGGATATATGGAGCATTTGGATCAAATCTACTTAAATCCCTAGAACATATTATGAATATTTGAGCGTACAGTCTGAGCGGATTTCATAACTTCAGCGGAGATAATATTGTTCAAACACTCATATATATATACTAGATGCATGTCATATAAGTTCGGCTTCTGCCGTCATATTTTATTTACACAGTAAAAGAAATTCTCTCCGCGTGCTCCAATGTTTGCCTACTCCGGTCCTCTCACCAATTTCACGAGCAGGAATCACAATATTCCAATAATAGAGAATCCTCAATCCTCCAGCAGAGCAAATACACAGGGAAATTATATGAATCTAGTATAGATTAATATAGATTGTAGAGCTTGTAATAGGAACAAATACAGTTCATATTAAATGAAAAAGATATGGACATGGAGCGTATATTATGTATTATCTGAAGAGAGCATGGAGTAGCTATATATTATTATACTCTAGTACATGTTCTTACTTAAATGAACATCTAATACAGAGCATATTGTTTAAACAAAAACAAATTGTGTTGTACAAGTTGTGTTGTGTAAGTCATGAACAACCGGTACACAGTAGGAAGCAGTATGTTCTAATACTGTGCTATTTGGCAAATACGTTATTTACCAAATAAATAAGACATTATGAAATTATATGAGGCCATATGTATGCCAGGGATCCTCGCACATAGATGAGAACGTTTTGGGAATCACAAATATTTAAGCTCCGAATGTTTGATGACATGCATACTTACACATAGAAACAGCGATAGACGTGTAGCGACATGAACTACAACCCGAACTTAAACACACTACACGCTGTTTACCTTACGATTAGAAGCGACCGGGCATTTTATGTGTCCCTATCGCTTTGTTTATCTTGTCAACAAGCTATTGTGTAGTTTAGTTTATTCCTGTCACTATTTACCTTCATATGTGTGGAAATCGTTAGTGAACTTGTTAAGGCATAAAATGCTCCCAGAGTGCATTGCCAAGGGTTGTACAATAATGAAATTTATGACTAGAGATTTAGCTTTCCCCTTCCTCCTATAACAAACTCCTTCCCACCATTATTGTTCCCACTAACTCTCTGTTAGCAACTCATGAAGATTGCAACGATTTTGTAAGCTGTTGTTGTCGTCCCCGTCCCCAACTCTACAGAGCCGGAGAAACTTTTATATGTAGAACAACTTCTTTTCTAGTCCACCATATGTAATTTAGTGTGCTTTAGGCGTATTTTAGTTGGAAGATTTATTTTATAGTTGCGCACATTCAGCAGAACGAACGGGCTAAAGTTGAATTACAAACTATTTGAGCGGACGGCTTTTACATGCAAAGATACGAATCTGTTGCTGTCTTGCCGTTTTGTTGTTCGGAGTTGGATCAAGGCCTTAGTAAAAATTGCATTTTCATACATTACTTTCTTGACAGAAGGGAAGGAAAGCAGGACACTGAGAATGGGGATTGAATCTCAAAGGGAAATTCCAACTCCTACACGTACACAAACTAGTACACACATACAGATGTATATTAGTTAGTAAGTATTGTTCTTGTACAGTATGTAAGTATAGTATAGTTAGTAAGTATAGTACTTGTGTAGTATGTAAGTATAGTACTTGTATAGTATGTAAGTATAGTACTTGTATAGTATGTAAGTATAGTACTTGTATAGTATGTAAGTATAGTATAGTTAGTAAGTATAGTACTTGCACATATGGTGCATAAGTATAATACTTGTATAGTATGTAAGTATAGTATGTTTAGTAAGTATAGTACTTGTATAGCATGTAAGTATGGTATGTTTAGTAAGTTTGGTACTTGTCTAGTAAGTGTACATACAAGAATGAGCCCAGCAACGTGCATATTATGTTGATTGTATGTACAAGCAACAGGACATCAGAAGAAGAACATGAGATGAGGAGGAGAAAGCTGTGCCCACATACATAAGTTAGTAAGTAAGTAAAAGAACAATGCCTAAAGAGCATTAGGATAAAATTCAATTGAAAGAAAGTCGTGCGAGTGGAAAGACTATCTATGGAGAAACAAAGGGAAGGAAAGGAATTGTTCTTAGGGCTGTATTATACTACTACATGATTGTGACGAACGCAAAAGTGATTCTTGTTACAAACTGGAAGACGGGGTTTATGGATTCTCCATATGTATCCATGTCTATATATAGACAGCAGTGTATGATGTATTAATGTACACATAAGTTCATGTAGACATTGTGAATTGGAGCGAGTGTAGAGATATGGGAGCTTATATGTATTTGTGTGTATGTACACAGCAGAGCCAGGGAGGAGAGAACGTGAAGACTGGATTAGGTTGTGTAGTGAAACCAAAGGATCCGTGTTGCTCCAGCTTACTCGGAAATTTATGTCGGTAAGGCGCGGATATAGAACGTGCGACGGAAGGAAAGGATGACGTGAGGAGGAGAGTGGAAGTCAAGTATATTACCAGGATTTCTTCACATCTGGACAAAAACTACAACCTTCTCCGCGATAACACACAGTCAAGGCTAGAGAGAATATATGTGGCATCAGCGAAATGGACAAAAGGCTTGTTCGTCTCTACTATACGTAGATATTTCGTCTTGTCCAACAGTAAAAGCATGCATGTTAGATAATTCCGTCGTTTTGGTTAGTTAGTCATATATTCTGTATTTTATATTTGTGTATGCTTTCAGTATACTTTCACTAAATACATAATATGCAGTTTAAATATATTACAGATACAACTAAACCCTTTTATCCCATCTAATAAGTATACACATACTTCACTTCATCGAAATATACATAGCTTATCAAAATACACCACTACAGTATTGTCATGAAAGTACATACATGGAATTTATTTAGTCTCTTCGCCTATCAAAATATGGATACGAGTCTCTCAGCCCATTCAAATACAAGTTTAGAGTCTATCCAAATACTTGTTCATTCGGCCAGGCTAAATATACAGCTACTGTAGTTTTCTAACAAAATATAAGAACAATTCCCTCCGTTCCCAATCGCACTCCGGAGGATTCCACAGTACAACTTTTATCATCTTTTTGCGACACACTGCACTCTGAAACTCTACAATACGGCTTGGAAACAGCTTGCGATGGTTGAAATAGTTTTAGTCCCCGTATGGACTGCTTTGTCTATTTTCTAAATGTCAAATATTCCGCTTTCCCCGAAACCAACTAAAGCATACCCAAGTATCTGCTTTTCTTCATGTGGCTTCACATGCTCACTGTCAATACACATTAATGCTTCGGAGAAGCTCGCAGATGCGAAATTTCAAAAGGGCCACTTGAATATTTAATAGTTTTAGTATTTATGTACACACCACCAAAGAGCCTGAACTGCATATTTGATGCTCTCTCTCTTTCTCTGCATTTACAAATAGATGCATCACTAGTACATATATACTTATACAGTATACGGATATCTAATTATAAGTATAAAGAGTTATATCTACTTATATAAATAAGCTTACGATGAGCTAAATTTTTGATAGCACGTGCACATTAATGGGTTGTGTACAAAGGGTTACAGCAATGATTTGTGTGTGTATGCATATATATTGCACACTAGAGGATTACGTACAGCCGAAGAGATTCACAAAGAGATAATATTTAGGACATATAGCTACTACATTATTATAGTGATTCGCAGAGTGTTATAGTGATTTGCACAGTGTTATAGTGATTTGCACAGTGTTATCGAGATATGCAGTGTTATAGGGATATGCACAGTGTTATAGAGATATGCACATTGTTATAGAGATATGCACATTGCTAAAGAGATATGACAATGTTATAGATTGTTCAATGCATTGTTGGTGTTGGAACAGAGTATTCTTGCCACCAACGACGCTTCCACAACAAATCCCCTTCAGAACAATTCGACTCTAATGCGTGTCAATGCCAATTTATCCCGGCCCCGAATGCAGTCTTGCGATTCAACATGTTTTTCCAGATGCGGCTGGGAAAGAGGCCCCGGCAAGGCAGACGACAATATGGTTCTCATTAGAAATTCCGACTGTGGATATGTGTCGGCGGAGAGCAGGCGGGTTAGTGTGTGCACTTTGGATAAAAGTCCTTTCAATAGGAACGATCTCCGATGGCCTTTACACACAACCCCACTTGACAAGACCGCATTCGTCTTCTTTATAGCTTGCCTGGTGTCGACTTTCACGGACGCTTTAAA
This sequence comes from Lipothrix lubbocki, assembly GCA_034696945.1. Lineage (NCBI taxonomy): Eukaryota > Metazoa > Arthropoda > Collembola > Symphypleona > Sminthuridae > Lipothrix > Lipothrix lubbocki. The sequence continues at coordinate 28,807 of JAQGAK010001020.1, forward strand.
CCTTTCGCTGGTAATTTGATATTCAATACCATTTGCGTTCCCCTCTAAAAGAGTCCATGTAATTCGATGATGGAGCAAATATCCTAAATGTTCAATGCATCTGCTTTTATGCAAATGTCAATAAGAAGTTCAGGACGGAATCGGGAACTGTCACTTACACCAGAAAATGTTATGCACTGTTACTAGTGAACTAAATGAAACCTGAAGCTATCTCCGAATTTTCGCACAAATTTCTTCACCCTCTATTTCTTATCAGAATCTATGTATCCCCGTATAGTTTTAACTCCCTACGTTCTGTTACTCCAAACATCTGCAGAATGTTCAGGTTCTGGAGTATTTATTTGGAATTCCGTACACTTAGTTTTTAATTAGAATTCTGTGCTGTTAGTATTTATTTAGAATTCTGTACTGTTAGTATTTACTTGGAATTCTGTATTGTTAATATTTATTTAGAATTCTGTACTGTTAGTATTTATTTGAAATTCTGTGCCGTAAGTATTTATTTAGAATTCCGTAATTCGAACTACTACACAAAAACCTGTATTCGCAGAATCTTGAGTGGAATCAGAATATTTGCGCAAAATTCTGTAGAATCTCCTCCTCAAAATTCCGTACTTGTATTCAGCAAAATCCCCATGAAAATCTCCTTTAGAAAATTCTGAATAGAAAATTCTCCAGCCCTTATCCCTGAATTAAACATTGATTCGGGATGACTGGTTCAGTAGTTAAACGCCCTTTTGATCTCTTGCCGCATGTGGAGTGTTTTTTGTGTTATATTTTTGCATAATTCACTTTGGCAAAAGAGTGCTTTTATTGATTTATGCAAACGAAATAAAAACATGCAGTTGTCAATGATGATGTGAAGTCGGTTGTTGGACGCTGGAGAAAACATAAATATCCATGCTGCCATAGGAGATGCCGAGTGGGAGGTGGATGTAGGAGGGTGAAATCCAATTAAAGTTTGCTATTTGCAATGTAAATTTTTTATTGCTTCCACTTCTTATAGAGAGGACATTAGAGTATAGAGAGGATTTTAAAAAAAGCTAAAAGGATTATCTTGTACAGTTGCTAACGAGATTATGGTCGAATCTACTGTTGTCTCTCGGCTATAAGAGGAGGAAGAATGACGAAAATAGAACTTACCAGATACCATTGGAAGGGGAAATATGGGTCCGTTGGGTCGTCCTGCCTTGGGGGTAAGTTAACCAAATTTTCTACTTGAAGTGGTTGGTAGCCTCTCTTCACCCTACGGAAGCCCGTTTGCTGAACGGCGTACTTCACCTAAAAAATTGCAAATGTACAAAAATTAGTTACTTCATCAACCTTACTCATATCATCATTCATCATCAAATCATGCGCTCTCATCAAATCACGTTTTTTCTTCAAATCATTACATCCATCACAACCATTATTTTAAGCTTCCCGACGACCCTGACGCTCCGTGGGAGAAACGGGGAAAGTGAGACTCCGAGTTTTATTCGTCAATTTACTCAAAGTTAACGAACCAATACTTATTTCCTTTTTCTTAAATCTTTGCCATCACACCATTTGTAACTCCCAAACCAGAAATTCAAATCCATACATATTTATTCCAATGACTTTGATTGCCGCTTTTAATTTCTAAAAGAGACTAAAGTACTATACGACACTGCCGATGGATTTACTATGAGTGTAAAACTTTTTGTCCGATGACAAAATCGAATGAGCCTAACTTTTCCCATTCGTCACATACAACTTTAACTTTGCCAGATTGAAAAAATATGTGGAAGTGCTGATTCCAATGGAAAACTTCAGATCAGCACAAAAGCCCTCAAACTTTTGCTGGAGCCAAGTGAGTTCAAGTGGAAAATGTGATTTTCCAAAACGACTATTTTCCCTCATTCAATTCACTACAGGCATGAAAAGAGTAGCTTGATTTAGCTGGAAAATTCCCGAAGCATACTTCTAATCCTCTTCCCCTCACGGTAATAAGCAGTATATAAGAATGAGTGCTTTTTTAGTTGTGAAAAATCATGAGAAGTTCCACAAGCAGTAGAGATTTATTTTTATTTTCCAGAAATGTAGTTCTAGGTATTAAAAAGCTTATGGACTTGTAATATTTTAATGATCACTTGAGCAAAACTTTACTTATGGAGGATCATTGTAGGGAAGAATCCTTCAGTTCAGTCGCGCTCTCCCTGATTGTCCAAGCTGTACATGTTAAACTGGATTTTAGACGAAATTGCATTAATTATTATAAACACGAGTCTATTGTGAAGTTATAAAATAAAGCTCCCACCAGCAAATCCGCTGGAAACTCGAAGCTTCGACGCTCTTGTTAAATCCAGTATTAATTAAATGTGTTGATGGAAGATTGATTCTCGGGGGCTTCATTTGTTGATATATATACATAGCCCAATATGTACATCAACACTATTATATACTCAATATACATATATTATAGAGCGTAATTCAATGATATGCGGGGCTGAACTGATGAGGAAGCTGAAGGGAGCTGAAATTGTGGGTGTGCAAAATTGATGTGGCAATTAGGGAAAGTAATATAAACGGCATCATTGCAAAGAAAGGTTCTTCGTCTATTAGCTTTGTTAATATTTTAGAAGCTTCCCTATATATAGCTATTACACCTCGGAGAAACTGATGTTTGCCGAGCAAATTTCAGTCTCAACATTTAATAATAAGGCCCGTTCCCATCTTCCCGCATCCAAGAAAACCGCACATATATACATCACTCGAAGATTACATCGAAAGCGAAGCTTATTGGAGTACAAATAAGAAAATTGAAGATTTTAATCAGCCATAGATTTTCCCTTTTCCCTACACCCAACTTTGCCAAAACACGTTCTCTCAAGCCAGATAAGATAGCTCCTTCATCATTCACAGAGGATGAGCTATATAGGACGAGCTGTGTAATCGAAGATCTGTCGGGTGCAACGTCATCAAGCTTCTGTTTTTTCTGTATAATCCATAGCATTTTCTCTGGTGAGCCATAATCAAGCATCTCATCCGATCTCTTGTGCAGCATAATTTGGTCGTGCAGTATTTGCACATCGCAAAAAGTTTGCAAGGGAACAGAATTGACTCTGTTCCTAATAGTACATTTAGTTGGGCTATAGTATGTACATTTAGTTGGGCTATAGTATGTACATTTAGTTGGGCTTGGCGAAAATGCCTTGAAAATATTTAATATGGCAACACCGAAGGTCGTCACCACCAGCACTTTTCTCTTCCTGCAAATTGGTAAAGTGTCCTTCGCAACTAAAGCATTACGAGACCCTGTAGGAAAATAAATGTCTTGGAAGAAGCACACGGTGAAGAAATTAAGACTTGCCTTACCGTGTGGCAAATTGAGGGGGCAAAGAGCGAGAAAGGCGTTTCTTTTTGGCTAATGTAATACTCTCTCTCTCTAGCATCTCAGATATCAAAAATGCGTCAATCAGGAGGACGAAGGGGGAAAGCGTTCGAAAATAATTTCTTGATGGCGGAGTGGAAGTATCTATAGGAAAAGCAATACCTTCTCATCATTTATCTTGCTCAATTTCCTCCAGTCTAGAGTATAACTTGGGGCAGAAAATACTCCTTTCCCTTTTCTGTTGACTTTCCATACTTCCTTTTTGGCGAGATAACAAATTCCTTTTATACAGCGGTTTACGTAAAAAATTCATACTTCCTACACTGTAACTCTATAAAGAATTTCCCTTCATGTACTTTTTTTTGTGTCGAATTTCGATTGATGTGTATATGGGAGCATTACATATGTATCCCCATATACTTCCATATATAGTATAGAGATATAAAGTATAGAGATCACGATACGTGCAGACAAAATTCATGTTAAAATAAAGTATAGGTTGAAGAGTAAAGATAAAAATTCCCGGATATTTTGCTGAGAGAGCAAAGAAAATTTGCAGTATAAAAGAGATGGTTAGTAGATGCGAAATAGCCCCCATTCCAGTACTTCTCACGTCAACTCTTGTATTTTGCCAATTTTATGCGCAGGGAACGTCACGCAAGAGCTTGAGCGAGAGAGAAATTGCAACAGTTGCAAATGCCTGGGTAACAATTTTTTCATTGCAATCGTATCCAATCCAGCCGAAGGCTCTATATGCTTATTCCCAAGACTTTTACCTTTTCCAATATAATTTCCCAAAGCCTTTCATTCCTTTCTCCGTCAATACACAACTTTTACATACTATAGGGACTCTCGCCCGGCCTCACAAACCTTCCCATCTCCAAAATGGAAGCATGGCGGAAACATTGTTGTGCATACAAAAGTACAATGTTATACAATCCACAACCTCTGACTCTTGCAGCAGCTTAAGATGAAGTCAAAACACACAAGATACACACAGACATAAATGCCACCTTACATACACACACCCGCTGATTTAAATCCATAACCCCAGGTTGAGTTTAAAGCTTTTGTATTTTATGATTTCCCCTGTCAGGATCCACACCAAAGATTTCATCACACCACAACAGTAGTGCGGTAACAGCATTTGAGTGTTTTCATTAAATATTTTTCCTCCTGCGCCTTCCACAGGAACGTAAACGTGTACCTCGCATAAAAGTCCAGTTGATGGGTCGTAGGGTTGGGATCGTATAATAATATATAATAATAATAGTAGAAAATGTATAAGAAATACGGGTATTCCCCGAGGTTGAGGTATGTTTATATGAATTATATAAATTTAAACCCACAGACATGTACCTATAACACAACCTGCAGCATTCTTGCACACAATTTGGATTAAGTATTGTACATGTACAGAAACACATAGTGAGAGATGTATGGACGAACGTTGTGGGACATGTATGGAAGAAAGTTGTGGGAGATGTATGGAAGAAAGTTGTGGGAGATGTATGGAAAAACGTTGTGGGAGATGTACAGTGGGAAAAGCAGAGCTTGTTTGTTGTTATTGCAAAAGCTGCCATAAAGAATTTGTTGACGCTACCGGATGCTGCGGTTTCGAAGATGCGGGGAGAGTGTGGCTTTTGCATAGGTTAGGTTGGGAGGTATATGTAGGTAGGTAGTACACAGTAAGATACAAAAACGCGTTGTTAAAATTGGGATGTCAGTGGGGGAAGATTGTTGAAGGAGTAAAAATAGAAATGGGCACTTACCAAAGGATCAGCCTTCAATTGACGAGTATGAGGAACACTTCTCTTGGAACGAGCGGTCGGGAGCGTTCGGTGCACAAAGTGATACTCGTCCTCAGTGCCAATCAGCTATCAAAAAATTTAAACATCCCTTATCATCTTTTACGATCACATTCAGTCTTATGGCTACACGCTCCTATGTATGCGACTCCTTCGGTAATAACGTCACTACACCAATGACCCCTTCCAAACTTTCCCGAGGAAATTGCAAATCCTCCCATAAATGTCTAATTCCCTTTAGCTCGCAGAATTAACCAAGCGGGCCAAAGCTCTACTGCGATATCTTCGGGACTCACGGCCCTGGGACAGCATGCAACAACTGTATAACTCTGCTTTCCATACAGACTCCTGGTCCTCTATATGGTCCAAGCCCAAAAGGAATTAAGCCTTGAAAAGTGTATTAGAGGCTGAAGGAGATAAGGATTATTATAACTAGAAAAGATAAACATTACTATTATAACTATCAAGGAGATAAGGATTATTGGAATACTCCAAGCGATAAAGGGGATTATAGCGAAACGAGATGAAGATTAGTTACATCTAAAGAAAGAATAAGATAAGTAATCAACGGAGAAAACCTATACACAACTAGCAATATCCGGATGGAACGTGTGTCAGTTCAAACAAAGACTTTTGGTAACTCTACACGAATAAACCAATATGGCCAGACGCACGATAACAATTTTAATGTCACGACATTCGTGATTCCTGCCTTGCTTATGCATTGCTTATGCTTCCCTATGCTGTATTCACCAAGCCTTTTTACCTAATTGTAAGTCAAGGGTAAAACCTCCAGCCCTCAAAATACCTCAATGAAACTATGCTCAATTCATGCATTTATTCATTTATGTACTAAATTAATTAAAACATTTACGTATATATATGCGTTGTTGAATTAATACATTATAGAATTTCTAGAACCATGGACATTAAATATTCTTACCATAAAAAATGAAAAAATCCTTGAAATTCTACAATGCATTTAATACTACTGATGATAATGAATACAAAAAAGAATCATACCGGGCCAACATTTTCGAATCCATTCCGTTTGGCGATCTCATTCGCCAACTGATGCCCATGTTTCCCGTTTAATTTAACGTAAAAAGAATTAGTAAAAACTTCCGGAGCTCCTTGAGTCGAATTAATAACAAGAAGGAGGACTGCAGCTGTCAGAGTTGAGATCTGAACCATGACCAGTTTAAAACTGTCCAGTCCACGACATCTTGTCACACTCCTCATTGCCTGAGAAAGGTCCGAGAGATCTTCAAAGTAGCCTTATAAGGTCAGCAAATACGTCAGGTATAATTGTATGCAGAATCCCCCTTTTCGTGTGACTTCCGTGAGTGTGTGTCTGTGAGAGTCTGTGTGATTTTGCACTTTCTGCAAGGAAAACATGATTTATTTACTCATTTCCTAATACATAATATATTACATAACAGGGTGCATCTGCACATCTTCCCCCGTGGTTCCCTGCTAATCCGCAGTATAAAAGCGTAAACAAGGCTTGGGAGAGACGAAGCTATTAAAACATATACAGGCAATATACCAACATATGCAACGCAAATGCTCAGTGACGGAAAATCAATGTCAATTCATACAAAGAACTACCAACTTGCCCTGGTTCTATTTCAACAGATAACACTCCAGACAAGCAGTCAGAGCAAAAGGAGGTAAATATTTTGCAGCAATTAATCGACAGATATTCACTGTACTAACAACGCAAAAGATGAAAATGTATAAAAAACATGACCAAATTAACTGCGGTGGGATAGTTCTCCGTCATTCAAACGTATGTATGCACACATAAATGGAAAGAAATAAACTGAATTTAATTGAAAACAAAAATGAGAAACTAAAAAACAACATGAGCTACGGAGTTAAGTACATATCTGAATACAAAATTAAATGTAATATTTAATACCAAATTAATACAAAATTAAATACAAAATGGTATACAATACTAAATACAAAAATGGATACAAAATTGAATACAACACTAAATACAAAATTGAAAACAGTACTAAATACAAAATTGAAAACAGTACAAAATACAAAATTAAATACAAAACTACATGTATTCAAAATGAACTACCAAATTAGGCGCAGAATTAAATGTAAGGAGAAAGTTTAAAATTATAAAATATAACGGAGAAAGCAGTAGAATTTAAACTGGGCGTACCTGTTAAAAATGCTAGAAGAGCTTGAAACCTCAAGGATGTCCCTAGAACTTGACGTGAGCTTGATGAGCTGCAGGAGTGGAAGAAATAGCAGTAATTACTGAAGGTGACCTACGGAGATAATGGCTAAGTAAACTACGTGATTGTAGTTTCAATTCACAGTCATGCAGATTTCAACGATTTGCAAATTATATGGTTCCGAGTAAGTAACGTAAGATCAGTATTAAAAAATTGTTGCTGTTAGAGACGCTTAGACTGTCAGCTGAAAATATAGGAGTAAGTGTGAATCAAAATGAGATTAATCGTTGCGGAGGAACTAAATAAACACTGTTTGAAGTATTGTAAAAACAGTCAGGGGATGATCCCCTGGGCAGCTAAAAATTTTCAAAGGTGAAGAATCATGCAAATCTGTCCATCCAGATCTTTTCCTATTGCACCACTGTCCTATACTGCCACTTGTGTAACTTTTTGTCTTCTGAGGAATTTAAGTTTGATAAGAAGACTACTAGTAGCTTCCCTTTTAATAATCGTGTGTCTTCCTCAACTTGGTTTGGTGTTCGTAGTTTCCAAGCCAAGTAAGAGTGTGTTTCTGTGGCGTTTCAGGAGTGTGAAATAGTGTTTTTGCGAGGGTAACGTGTGCATGTATAGGCCAAAGGTATCCTATAGTTCCTTGTATTGTAGCTGGATTTGCAAGGCGGGCAAAAGCTTCGGATAGGTTGAGTGTGCGAAGAAACCCATTGAAAAAGAACGTCAGTAGTGCTTGAGCGTCACCAAATTGATTTTCGCGAAAGCGCATGAACCCCCCCTCATGCCTCGTATACACTACGGCCAAGTACCGAAAAAGAGAAAGGTTTTCACCAAGTTCCTTTCTCTATTCACAAACTTTTCCCCACCATATGTAAGTCAATTGAACGACCATGAAGCATTGAAGGATGGCGAGAGAGAGAGAGAGAGAGAGAAGGAGAAAGAGAGAGAGAAAGAAAAGAGAGAGAGAGAGAGAGACAGAACCACCTTGGCAATAAGGACGAAAATTCATAACCATAACTCCTTTCCCGCTACCCGCTTATATTCTTTATCTGACTCCTTCCCTGCCCCACGACTCTTTCTACCATCAACTTGTACACTTACCCCCAACATCCTTTCCAGCTCGTGAATTTCCACTAAACTTGGATCTTCTCCCTCACATTGCAACATTCATTCAGACTGCATTCAGTCCGAAAAGGGTATTTTTATACTCCGGCTCATTCATCTATGACGCTCCGACGGTAACTCCGCAGTTATAGACACGTATGATATTTCCCTAAACTTAAGCCATATATGTCTTCCTTTATTTAAATTTTAATCATTTTAAATTGAGTACATTTAATCCTTCTGACCTTTCCACGCTACTACTAAATACATAAATAATATATACTGAAGCCTCATGTGAAGTATAGGAGCAAGATCTCCAGATCTTCAAACCACTTGAGTATTCCCCGGTACTTATGGAAGAAAATAGAAAAAGAATCCTCCCGCATATCCTTTGGATGCCCATTGAACGGCCCTTTGTGGGAGAACAGGTTGGAAAAAGGCAGAACTGCAGAAGCTCATTTCATGTACAAAGGCTCTCTTTTTCTCTCCATAAGTTTCTCCAAACAATATTTTCTACGGGTTCAAGTTGGATTTACCAAATAACGCTTTTATCAAGTGACTGACTCTGCACCAGCTGTTACCTCATACAGGAGCTTGCTCAATGCGCCCGTCGTCCCTTCTATTTTACTTTTAAACTGTACAGAAGATACTGATAGAAAATAGGAAATCGGACCGAAATACAACCCAAGCAATTCTGCCCGGACTTTTATTATCTGCACCATTCAGTACGTCAACAAAGCAATTAGAAATTAGAACTTCATACTATTCACTATTCTGTACATGAAAGGACCCAAAATAAGTCTAAATTGCATCCCAGGCCTGTGACGAGTGACAACAGACGCGTATAATTAAAAACAAATAACATATGCATAAATATAGGTTGTTTACATATGTATATTGAATCCTCAGACTGAATAATTGCTGTTATACTTATATAGCTAATAGTAGATTAACTTTACCCTTGCACTCAGATACTTCTATGGTATTCAGTCAAAAGTGAAATTCCTCCTATCTCTCGTACATACAAACATGCACATATGTACGTACTTACGAAACGGAATAATGCGACAACCGTCATCTCGTCTAATCTGTTCCAACCGATTTCCTCCTTTCAATGGTTCTTATGAGGTCCAAAACCTTTCCATCTCTTCCAGAATGCACACATTCCCTTACTTAAAAACTTTTCACGATATTTTAAAAGATCTTTTCATGAGCTTAGAGGAAGACTACACAATGTCAGGATTCGAATCCCATAGCTGCTGAATTTCATGTACTCTTAACCTTAATCCGGGTTTTCGAAGCAGAAATTTATTCTTGGGAGCAACATAGAAATTCACTTGAGGGAATCCATGGTTTGACGTAGGGAAAGGAAGCAAAAATGTACCTTATTCACTATGCGTGTTACAGGTGCCATATACAGTAATTTATATTTACCCTATACCCTATATATGGGATATGTTACTAACCTTATATTGTGAGTATCCTATATGGGATAGGTTATAGTACATACTAGTATGGTATAGTATGTATAGTAGTATCTATACGAAAGCAAGTCATAACATATGAGCTCATACGCTACGGTGCACACTCTAAAAGATTCATAGGTATGAAAGGTAAAAGTGGTGGAACCATGTGGACTGAAATCTGGATGGGAATGAGGTTCCGCTGGATGATCTCCTGAAATTGTGTGTCTGCATAATGACGATATGAGGAGAGGAGAAGAAGAGCTTGCTGGATTAAGAGTGAAGCAGATGAGGAAAGGCTATTTAGCAATGACACATGAGCGCGTAATTACTACGAAATACACTCTACGTCAAATTGTTACAGCCTAAAAACAGCCTGGAACAATGAGTTGAGAAATGCGATGACTTGGTTGGGTGAAAGCACACGGATGTGGATGTGAAGAGGAACGGGAGAATAGCGGATCTTCCTGTGTATAAGCCTTGATTATGTATGTGGGAGTAGCCGGTGTCGAACCGGGTACTTGTTAGTCCATGGCGTTCCAAAGCACCGCATCTCAGCCCGTCCAATTTCACGCCTCACATTAAAACTGATTCACACATAACTCTTTGCTAATTCGCAGACGTGATGGCATCATAAAGTTTACATGCAAATACTCCATGCACGAATGTCCCTCGTGCCGCTGTCGTTGTCGCTGTGCCCTTCTCTTCCCAGTCATCTCACCCATCACCATCCGCTCATCCCTGGATAAGCGTCCAAGTCCTCATATTAAGCTGAGCTCCCTGACTGAATCCCTAAATAAAATATTTTGTTTCCGGCTCTTTCAATTTCATTCCCCCATTATACACCTGATATTTTTAATGGTGCCACATGTTTCCGAAGCTCAACCCAAATTGAGACAGTGTATAGCTCATATCCCTCAATAATATCTTGAGCTATATACCTTGTACTTGTATACAGCCGTGTTTCAATTTCAGTAATTTAGTTACTTTTGGGCTTATGCGGAATAACAATAAGCAATTTAATGGGAACTTGATGAAAAGACCCCTTCCCTATACACGAAAATACACGAGTAGTGCAGAGCCAATTTCATTAAAACCAAGTTCTTGCTCAATATTGCATTTATATAACCATTTTAATTACTTCGTCCTCCATCACTCCGATATACGAAGGTGGCTGTCCTGAACACTTGGCTTGACAGCTAGGAAAGATTAACTCATGGATTTGAACAGTAATGAAAATAGAACGCTGAAACTTAACATGTGCACCTACCTACGTACAGTGCGAGGGTTGTCGCTAGGAGTTAGTATAGCTTCTATACTTCTATCCCCATGATTTCATGAGACTTCTGCGTGGGACAGTTCTATCTTCTTTGTGTATTGTTTAAGCAGGTGTGCATTTTGTATTAACACATAATAACTCCGACACTTTCCGAACATCAGGTGCTTTATTGCAGCATCTTCGAAAATTCAGTATTAGTATTGATTTCTGTATATTACATCTGCACATCTTATAACTCCATTTCTATACACACACACCTACCTACATAAATAAACAACATCGTAGCCATTAATTAAATTGTTCTATTTACGTAATCACCTCAGAACTTCTAGGACACAGATGTAGTATCTACATGTGTACAACAGTAAATGAAGTACAGGAGGTAGAGCCGGAGAATTATAATGATCAATTTATTTGTTATTATTTCGGGGAAATTATAATGATACAAATTGTAAGTGTAAACCAAAACTCTGTAATTTGACAACAAACAGTACATTCTGCATTGGATTTGCATTCACAAAGTCTTCATTCAGACTAATTTACAGTCACAGAACAATCTGATAATAAAAATACAACAGAGAGTACATACAATTTTGATCAAACAAATTAACTTACATGTAGACACATTTCTACATGAGAGACAAGAGAACAATCAGTCAAAATGGTCCAGATCCGAAAAATCGCACACGTACCAAAACCTGGATGGGATGAAAACATGTTTGACACGAAGGAAATGTATACCACAGATTCGGAAAAACATCTACGTCCTACTTCTTCTTGGTACTGGATGGCTTTGCTATATAACCATGCTTATCCAGCAAGATACGCGCGACGTTATTGATATGCTTGAAACGATCTCCATGGAGCTGAATTCCCCCATACCAACGAGTGACCACGACAAGAACATTGCGGCAATCTAAAATCTAAAGGGAACATATATAAATAGAGAATTGTGAGAAAGTTGGATTGAAAGCCAACAACAAACGGAAGGGTAATGATGGCCAGTACCTGAAGCAAATGCAACAATCTGCTCCCAGCATGCGTTTCTCCATCGTCTTCACAGTCTTGAATGACATGGTTTTGGTCCTCTTTAAATATTCTGTACGCGTACATGTTGTGAGTAGCGGAAGCAATTTTCTTGTTTTTATACAACTCTTCCAATATTAGCCTGCAAAATGTCAAGTGTCATTCTATTTGTTTTTATACTTCCCGAAACTGTCTACAAGCATTTTCTCAAAAGTAAGCGTTTACAGAACAATAACCTTACTTAATTTGTTCTACCGAGTCAACTCTTGCCAGATGGGACTGGAAAGTACTCTTGCGATCAGTCAATGGTTCTCCAGTAAAAATAGATGGAATCAAAACTCCCTTATCCTGCTTTTTGTTCCTAAACTTATCTTCAGAAGTTTTGCTCCACGAAGTAGAACCTGATTCTTCAAACCACTTATCATTATGGTCATCCTCCTCGGCATTTATTACGGACGTGACCGGGTCAACTAACTTGTTCGAAATGACATCAAACTTCTCCGGTTTCATTTCAAATAGTATCTCCCGGAGCTTTTCCACCCAATTGTACACAATGGGCTCACCAAGGTGTAACCTTTAGAACAAACAAAACTTTTATTCCTGGGCATAAAGTAAAGAGCCAAAATTAACAATATACATAAAAGAGGCCGTCGCTTTTATGCCAACACATTAGTGATAACGCCAAAGACCATTTATTTTCATTAGCAAAATGGGACTTGTCTTCCGGAAAATCTTTGTCAAGAAAAATCCTAAAAGAGATGCACTACTACAGAAATGACAGTACAACGGTTATTTACACGTAAAGCTCATCCAATGTTCTGCAGATGGTCTCCTTTTGTTCAGCTTGGAGCCAAGGCACAGAGAGATGATAAATTGGTGGAGTCAAGGCTGGATAGTCAAGATTATATGAAACAACCAAAGTCGCTTCTTCTCCTTCGTTGTCCCCGACGCGGACGACGATGCTAAACGTGGGAGTCTCATCTTCAATTTGAAAATCCTTGTCATACATCGAACGAAGGATTTCGATCTCCTCGGCCTACATAGAAAAAATAAGGTTTAATAAGTCCATCCTGATTACTGTCATTTGCAAAGATATATGCCATCTGTAAAACAAATCCAGAATAAAATGAAGCATATTAGACCATTGGGACGAGAGAGAATTCCCATCCCAGCGGAATTAAAAACAATCCATATGGCCGTATTAGTAACATATGTCCAGTCCAATATCATTCACAACTGCGTCGACAACCACACAGCCACCGAAGTGGAAGGAAGAAGACGCAAGAACTTTCCGTGCAGGGAAATACCCGGGACTCCCAACTCTGAATTTTTCACCATTCCAGCGACAACTTGAGGATCATGACTACAACTCCCTAATTGCAAGTGTTGTCGATTGCTCTCATGCGGGTGCAGTAGCATCTTAAATATTAGTTTTAGCCATATAGGCCCAGCATTGCTTTAAAAATCTGCGTTGCAAGTCTTCTATATGAAGACCGAGAACATTCCCGTCAATTCCCCGTCAAACGTGGAATTAATGAAAAACAAATAATAATTACGAGAAGCTATATTAAAGCACACATTTAATTAAATTTACTAGATCCCAATGTTAACTTGCTGACATACTTGACGAGCAAGGTTGTCTTCCGTTGTACTCTTAGCTGCACCCAACTCCGACTCCATAATCGTCGTAATTCTAAAAAAATCCAAAACATATACACAAATTAGAACTTCTTAATGGCAATGTTATTTCTACATTTACAACTTGTCAAATAATAATTCATCCATGAAATCTGCCCACAATCTTTACATTTTTCTGATATCGTACGCTAATTCATCCTACCCAAAAGCGAACGGAGAGAAATTATTAGGAATGCTAAACTTGTTCTGTTACAATGCAAAATTGGTGCTTTAATTATTAAAAGTCATGAAGAATAAATTACTTAAATGAAAAACATTGAAATACCCGCATTATTGATTACATTAAATTAAAAACAAAAATGCATTCAATAAGAATAACCGACTTCATTCTAACTCGTTTTGTCCAAATCAAAAGCATTTAGCCCTTCTATAGTTCCATACCTGCACGAAAACTT
>JAQGAK010001021.1:0-43059 GCA_034696945.1 Lipothrix lubbocki
AAAATGAACTCTCAAAAATACTGACTGTCAACAAAAATTTCTGAATAAATCAAATGACTTATCTCACAGAAAAAAAATCAAATAATTATAATAAATGGATGTCAAGTCCACTCACATAGTTTATTCTTCCCTTGAATGTAGCTAAACAAAGACATAAACATCTCCGGCGTTTTCTCATCGCGCTTCTTGGCCGTCAAGAATTCTTCCACACAAGTCCAGTTCTGCGGAGGGTATACCCTTAATTCGATATCCTGAAATAACAAGAATTATTAAACAATTTAATAAGGACAAACAATAATTTTTAATGACATTTTTAGTACTAAATATTCCAAGCCTGCAATAGCATTTCTACAAAATAATAAAAAAGAGACAATAGAGTATCATTATTAATAAAACAAAATATTTTATACATAAAAAAAATCACAAATTATTTTATAGACAAAAACAAATGAAATATTTTAGTTAAAAACAATTCAATAATTTTATAAATAAAAAAACAATATAAACAACAACAAAAATATATTCTATAAATTACAAAATTAATAAAAATAATTAGACTTTATGAATATATGAAATACTCTAAAAACTAAAAATATCATTCCACAAAAGGGTGTTTACTGTTGCAATTGTTCTGTTCACAAAATAAGGAGGTTCTTCATAGCTCCCGAAAAAGGATTGAACCCACTCGAGGAACGGGAGGAACTGTGCTTGAGAATCGTTCACACCGAGCAAGAGGATAATTCCTACTGTTAAAAATGCTTTCCACATATTTTATCACTATTTTTCAAAACCGCCACACAATAACACAAAATAAAATGTTTTTACTTTATTAGGAAATATGTAGCACGATTAAAAGTTCTATCTGTAGCTCTGCTTCTAAAATCAACGTTAAGCATAAACGTTGCAAATAAACATGTCAACCGTCCTTTGTTGCTTGGATCACCGCGTATACGCCAATTGGATAAAAACTGCGAAGCTACAAACGCTGTAGATACCTGCTGTCGTTATGAAGCTTTAAATGCAATTAAATAGTTAAATATAGCAAGAGCTGAGATTTGTTAACCGCTATCCCAATAGAATTAAAATGGACACTGACTAAAGAACTGTTAGTGAATCCTATCTTTATACGTTTAGTTGGCTTTCGCCCCAACTCTCTCTCTCTCTTGTTCTCTCTCTCTCTCTCTCTGTTTCTCTCTGGCTTTGTCCAAAGTTTCTACTATTAATATTTACATAACTATAAACAGCCCTGCTAGCTTTATTCAAGGGCAAATCTCCTCAGTAGCAAATATATAAGTTGCCATGAAAAACATTTTGATCATATATAAGGATCTTGATCATCGGAGCTTCCCTTGTATTAAGATCAAAGGGAAAGACACACATTGCACATACTTAAATAGTACATTTATCACACAGATAATAATAATATAAGTATTCATTATGAGAAAGTATTACCAATAAGAGGTTACTCATTAAAATAGACATCACGACCAACATCACAGCTTTAATCACTATATGACTCCGTTGATTGCGAGTGAGTTGACTGTATATTTGTGGCCTAAATAGAGCCAAGCCATATTGCATTGCACTGATTCAGCTCCTACTATACTTATACTAACTGGCTTACTAGGAATAATAAATACTTAGGAATGATAAAACAATCGGCGTAGTTTGTCACTTCTGACAAGTTGTGTTTACGGAGAAAATAGACCCTTTGTGAGTTTATGAATGCGACAAATGTGTATTTAAATAAACATTTTTAAAAATACCTAAAAATTATTCAAGCTATCTTTATTATAGAAGGTTCTTGATTATTATCATGTATAGGGCTCTTCATTACGAGCATAACATCTCTTCATTATGAACATAAAGGCTCTGCTTTATTACTATAAAGCTCGTCATTATTATTACAAAGCTTCTATTTTATTCCTTTCTTAAAACTCCGACGGACCTTTACAGAAGAATGAGGTTGCGGCAGTGAGCAATAACAAAAACATTCCGTCCCTTTAATGTTGTCATATTATTGCAATTCAATGAACTTGAGAGAGCGTGTCTCTATTTAAAGTGACCGACAAACACACTCATCAGTCCTCACATTATTTACACAAACTTGCTATCATCCAATGTGTACTTACAATTATTAGTTTTGGTATTGTAAGGTTAATATATGTAAGTAGGTACGTGTTCTTATACTTACACATATACGTATGTTGTCCATTTTTCTTCAAGATTAATATTCTCTGTATCTGTAATCATATAGTATTCAATAATATAAAAGTTTAGTTATTTTATTCACGCCTCTCCACTATAAGATTATTATGGGCGTTTGCCTGATTCTCATTCCTTTCACGTCCAAAATTTAAAATTTTCCAATGCGGTGGACAGTATCTTGACAGTCAACAGACCAAAAACACATGTAATGAGAGTGAAAATAGTGTATATATATGCAGTATTAAATATATGGTATTATAAGTACAAACATGGTGTATATGCTCATATATGTATTACACACGCATCAGTGTGTACATGTATTTCCGTAAATATCGCCGTATTTTCCCAGTATTACAATGAACAGTCCTATTTTCAAGACCAACAAAAAATGTTTACTATTTGTGACAAGTAGGACTAAAAAGTTTACGATTTAATCTTGCGTGTCCAGATATTTTAAAAGTGTCAACAGCATCTCGTATGTATATGCAGCTCTATATCAATAAATTTATAGTAAATTTAGAGCGCAGACAAAATAAACACATACATATGGGTTCAAAGCATCCGATAGCGCAGATTTCAACTTACAACAACTCAGGAAATAGGAAAAAATAAATGCTTTAATAAGCAACGAATGAATTTGAGTAATAAAACATCTGGAATAATAATAAAATTCCATTATTTATTAATTAATATTAAATTTAAATAATCTTAAATGAAATGATATGCAAGCAACAAAATATTAATTAAAAAAACAGCAATTAATTGATATATTTTTCAAAAAATATTAAAAAACAAAAATTAAATTATATATAAATATAAAAAAATATTAATTTAAGTTTAGTTAAGTAAATTCACACAAGCTTAAAATAATAGCATGTCAACTAATTTCCGTGGATTACGAAAATTACATTTTACGTGCCAGAAGCCTCATACCGCATTTTCAAACTTGTCAATCGTTTCTAAATAATTTTGTAATCTTATACAGAGGAGTATTTTCACCGAAATGTTTTATTTTGTTAATTAAAAGTTCTTCTGAAATTTATGAAAAATATTGTTGGAATCGAATGCATCTCATACTGATCACTGGTTCTCAGAAAAAATCTCTTTATTCAATTTTGAAGTGAAAAACGTGCATCTCTCTCTCTCTGTGTCTCTCTAAGCTTTAATATTTATTTCTGTTGTACCGTATACAAAACGGTGTGGTATGTAAGGAGAAGGCAAGGATACAAAAAATAAAATATAAGTACGTCCTTATGCATTTACCTCCACCAAAGAGCTCCAAATTTCACTAGAATGAGGAGGAGGTCACTTACTATCACTATTTTCTGCTTGGGAGAACTTGTAGGTGGTTTTACAATAATAATGATATTCTCACTAAAACCTCATAACGTTTAATACTTCATACATTAATAATTCTTGATTTTTTTAAAACATTAAATGAATACTCAAACGTTTTCTCTAAAGATATTCACCATTCAGCTACTGTTCCAGTCGGAAATTGTACAATCTGAAGTCGCAGAATGGAACAAGCGCAGCGACAAAAAGGATTTCAAGGATATTATGACCGTATTTAAATGTAATAGTAGCAGTTCAATTAATTCCACATGTGAGGATTTATGCTGCTGTGAGAATTCTACATTGTCCGTGCTCACCTCCAGCTATGACAAATTTAAAGAATCCAAAAGAAATGCGGATCTTCTGAAGCCGCTGCTGTATCCATTGATCGCCGTTGCTGCCTTAAATGTAGTTGCCGCAATTCTTTTCAACAGTGGAGCCTTCGAGCTGACAAAATTACTTTTAAAATGTACATGTTGCTCCGCAAAGTGCATCGGAAGACTATCGTCCATGGTGAAAATAATTAAGAATAATATGAAACTTTTTTTCAAAGTGTCAAAGCTCCTTTTACAGTGTATATGTTGTCACCGAAATATCCTCACAAGACTACCATTTATGGTGAATAATTAAGAACATATGAATTTTTTTTCTTCATGATCTTTATATGTGCAAATGCAAATTTTTAGATATGGACTGCGTGCTGGTTGGTAGAAGCTGCAATTGGGGTTTTTGCCGTTGTGATGACCGCAACTGCAATACCGAAGTTAGGCCCCGATGATCTTAGCTTCTTTAAATTGTGTAGGGAAGCTGGAATGCTGGTATAGTGCATTATTTTGGATGTTATTGAAATAATATTTTTTTCAAAATGCATCATTAAAAACATGAAATTAAATCTCAATAATGTAAGGTACTGGATGAAGACAAAAATACAACGGGGTGTTTCCGGAAATTACAAGTTTGTCCTACAACACAAGAGCACTCTCTTATAGTTTTAGTGGTAATCTCGTCATTAAATATTTCATAAATGTTTTTAGATTAAAATAAGCCATATAGGCTATAGGTTTATAAGAGATCATGATTGATAAATTAACAAAATTATCCTAACAATGTATTTCAGACGCTCTCTGTTTTCATTATCGTGTGCGCAATTCTCAAAATCGGCTACCGATTTTTCCAGCTGGAGGATGACAATGAAAGATTTCCGTGTGTGAACTGCTGTCGTTGTAAACATAAACGGTACTGATTATTTTTAACAATAATCTTATACGTTGTAAATACTTTACAAAATTTTGTAATTTTGGGAAAATGGATTTACCTACATACAATATAACAATTTTTAACAATGTAACAATTATAAATTTCGTAAAATATTCTTTGATAACTTCTGTAATTTCCGGAAATGATTCTATCGTTCCAGAACGAAGGAAACTCGAGACCCAGACACTGAAACGATAGCCAGCGATCATGAAATTGCGGACGCCGTACCCGAGCAGTCTTCCAATGCCCCAAGTTCTGGAGATACAAGAGCTACAGGGAAGTGATGTTGCCGTCAGAAAATTGATACCGAAGTATATGTACTTCCGTGTATATCACCTTTGTAAATGTAATGTGATTCTGTAAGCTATTGGACAGGCAAGGTGTATTAGATGCGTTATATTTTGCCACAACTAAATTAGGTATAAGTTTACCTATTATATGTATTTTAGCCATTAGTAATGCGTTTTTAACAACAACACTTTTATAGTTTTATCATGATTTCCCTAATAAATCTCTTCCAGACGGTTGATTTCCGCAGACTCAACATTGATGAAGTTACTGAAGTAGCCTCACATTTATTTATTTTTTATATAGGTAGGAGTAGGACTATTTTGATACCAAACAGTTATCCATAGTTAAAAAAGCACTAATACAAAATACCTATAATACATTTAGTAGACTGTATATTAAATAGTTATAGAAATCCACGTTCTACAATACGAACACGAAAGTGAAAACGTTATCATTTATCATCATACAAATAGCCAATAACATGCATATGATATATCATCTGTACATTGTCATTTTTTGTGAATGAATGCTTTGAATGAAATTTCATAACACGGTGTATCTTCTATTGGTATTATTCCAGTGCAAAGTGCAAACGCCTCGAAAACAAAATATCATTTTTTATAACACTTTTTTGTGAGTGCGTAAAATACTGTGAGTTACACTTATATAGTCCAAATAAATTCTACGTGTCCGTACTCACGCGTAATTTCCAGAGGATTCGTGGCTTTATACTTCTGTACTGTATTATACAAGCATACATTTATGCAGCCAATACAAAATTATTCATAAACATGAAAGAGAAACTCCCAGCAGAGGTACATTACATATGAATATACAAAAGTGAGAAATGATATTCAGTAATAATATTAAAATTGCCGAGTATAGAGATTCTTAATATAAGTATTTAAAAAATGGCCCGCAGTGCCCCAATTTCTCCCGTTGGGGTTTTGTGTAGCAAAGAAGATGTCGATTGTGTAATAAATGTGTCAGATAGTCAGATTGTGGAGTGAAGAATGAATTTACTCTACACGCTATAGAATAAATTACTTATTAATAATATTGTTATTGATTAAATTTATTATGACAATGTATGACTGGAAATATTATCAGAACGAAGAACAATAATAATTTTGTTTTAATGTAGCTATTATTATTAATTTTACTACTCTGCATTAGAAACATGTTTTTTACTCAATTTTACCTCAACCAGGTGTAATTTGTCTCACAAGTCAGAATGCATATTTACTAAATTAAGTAGGATCAGAATGTCGGGACGGAATAATGATATAAGGTTAATGAGAATAGACGAATGTCTCCAGGAGGATTTACGTCGTCGCCAGGATTGTCATGCGAGCGTCCCAGAATTGTTAAAAAATATCCAAGGGGTTCATCAATATAGTCTCCATAAAATACTTGCGGCCAAAAAATAGTAAACAAAGAGTGACAAACCTTGATTCATTTCTGCAACATTGATGAGTCCAGACGAGGAAAGGATTACCTATAGAAAAATGAAACATGTTGATCGAGTCAACAACCTGTGTAGCAGGTGAAAGTTAGCAAGTATTACCAAAAGACCCTCCTGGGGATTCCAGTGAAATCTAAATATAAATGCGGTCTTTGAATTTTTAAGGGCTAAAAGGGTTCACTCACAGGATTATAGCTGACCACTAAAAAAATCTTTAAAAAATGGTAAAACGTTTATATTCCTCTACCGCTACCTATAAATTGACCGTGACTTTTGAGTTTTAAGTCACTCAAGCTCTTGGATCTGACATAGTAGTAGCTACAGAAGTAGAGTTTACAGTTCGGACAACAGTGTCGAAGTTACATCCAATTTAAAATGAATTCCGTTTTTTATTTTTTCCTGGTAGTGGCGTTGGTTTCAGCAGAGGACTTGTCCAATGGAAAGTAAGTACATATATAGTACATGTATATTTAATTATTAAATGATAAATATTAATTTGTTTGACTGTAAATTGTTTATTTTATTTTAATTAATTACAATCATTCATAATATTTGTATAAAATTGACTTCAGAAAGGATTGTCATTAATTTCATTGATTGGAATAATTCCAGAGAAGGGACAAATGTGGAGCTCGGTAACAGCTTTTCATTTTCGTCATTGATTGATTCAAATGGAAAGCCCACCGGGACCGTGTTCAGTCACATAAATGGGAAACTGTCTCAGATTCCCCAGCAGCCGACGTTCTATCAAGCAGATCCTAATGCAGTGGTAAGTCATTTTGTGAAGATGCTTTTTCGACCGTTGGATTGTCACATATTCTTTAATATCTTTAAGAAAAATGTACAATTTTAGCTTCAGTAGTCATCTAGATATTTAAAATAGGTAATTAATAAAAATATTATTTTGTAAAAAGGAACCTCCTCCATCATCACCATCGGGTTCAGGTTCAGGTATCATGAGCCAAGTGGCATCTGTTTCATACTTCGCCGGCGGGGTGGCAGCTGCACTTTCCATTTGGTACATTTGCTCTTTGGCCCTTTCCAAGAAAACGGTGGAAGAGTTATCTGATATGAAAACACTTGAAGAATCTCCGTCTAGTAACTCAACTGAGATCAAAAGTAGCAGACGTCGGCGATCTGCTGGGACGGTAATTTATATTAATCTTTAAAATAATAAATAATGCTCAATATTAAAGGTAAAATATCATTATAAGGGCTTAAAACGGGTTTATAACATTGCAATACCTTATTTCCACAGTCCAATGACGAAATGACTCGTTTGGCATCCATTGTCCTCGCAGCTGTCTAGAGCGGGGTATGCCTCCAGAAATCTATTTGTTTACTTGGAACGCAAGTTTCTGGAAGGAAAGGGAAAATGGCTGACACCCTGCTAAGTACGCTTTTACCAGCAAGTATTCAACAATCGGACTACTACTTGATCCTGAGGAAATCTCTCCGTGGGGAAGTTAATTGCGAAAAGTTTGGTTGTGTTCATTGATCTAAATAATATGAACGAAAATGTATGTACCTTCAATTTCAATCACTTAGCGACATGGCTGTTGTTTCAACAAAGCTTCCGTTCCGTTATCTAATTGGTTTGTCATTTGTTTAATTAACGGTAAAATCACTGTTATATGTGACAACGGATTAACGATTTCTTGGATTGTTACAAATTGAAACGAATAATAAAAAGTTGTGGCAGTTGACTAATGATGTTGTAAAAATTATTAGAACAATTAGAATTAGAAGCTGGTTTAAGATAGAAACATTTTGTAAATCTGAGCATTTTTACTTTTTATTTACACTTTTGCACCCAACATCGACATTTTACTCAACATTGTGCTGTTCACGAAATAGAAGAACAAATCGGGCGTGCTACAAATCTGAATTCAAACAGTTATATCCATCAACGATAGCTGCTTCCATGTTTTCAGGAAGATCCTTCAGAACGTCTGCCATTCCACCGCCAAAATCATCATCCCAGTCGGACCTTTCCCTTGTGTATGTTCCTTTTCCGAATTTCTCATCCAGTGCCATGTGAATAGCTTCTACTACTGCATTGGACTCTTTTTCTACGTTTGAATCATGTTCGTGAAGCAATTTGTCCAGTTGATTTACCAAGACTTGTCCCGGCGATAGTTTTTCATGGACTTTCTCCTTTCTTTTACGTGCTTTTTCCTTTACCTTCACAATTGTAGTGCGATTTCGAGCATCTGATGCGGGAATATCTATAAGTAGGAGATACACTATGCACGAGATAAAAGTAAGATATATAGCAAACCTGTTGCTGGTTACTTTATGCAGTGCATGCATTGTCAAATTGTCATTCATGTCTGTTATTCAATCTCAATGCCAAAAATAACAATGTTCGTAAAGTTGTACAGGAAAGAGCTTTGAGAGTAATATGGGATGGGATTACCAAAATACGATAACGGAAAGGCTCAGCTTAGAATAGAAAAAGGATCTGTGCTATCGACCTATAGAAAGGTTAATATGTTCCTGTAAACAACTCCACAACTTGTAAAAGTTTTGTAGCCATTGCTACTAAATGTTATTCTTGGGTATTACTTACATGATACACCGATAGAGTAATGACAGCATGCTAAAATAGCAAGATTAGCAGTTTATTACAATGCAAATAATTTGATACATTGATATATATTTATAATTAATTATTTAATGCGGCATATAAAATAACGTCAGCTATTAAGATACATGGGATTTTAACTTCCAAAAACAAATAACTTATGAATTTAAATGTATTATAACCACAAAATCAAATTTAATTTAAAGTACTAACGTCATCAACATCCGAGTCATTCATTTGGGACATAATTGCTTCGATGTCATCATCATCATCTTTGTTCAATTCCATGCTCAATTCTTCCTCGGTCTTAATCTCTCTTTTTGTCGCGTACATTGACGATCGTGTGGTTTGTACCTTTGGAGCTGCTCCAGAATAAAGACATTTATGTAACCGGGCAATTGTTTTAGAGTTTATTAAAATTAAGTTAAGAAGCCTACCTTCGGTTTTAATTTTAAATTCGCCTTTGATAGTCTTTATACTTTCTTCGTAGTATTGGTTAGGGTGATTAACTCCACCTTCAACTGTTGCCTTATGGTGAGTCCATTCGAAGTATTTCTGGCATGCAATCTGATAATGCTGTTTTTCAACCAATTCCATGATCTCTTTCACACCTGAGGAACAAATGTTTATAAATTCAGTCAAGGATTCACTAACCATGTAGTGCCTGCCTACCCAAATTACTAAAAACCTATATAGTGTGATAATTATTGATCATTTAAAAAAGCTGTACCATCTGGAGGTATACTTGCTGCAGCTAACTTCCCTCTCAGAGATGCTCCATCTGAATGTCTAAAGGGACAACCATGACTTTCCCCCGGCCCCACACTAGACATGATAATCTTCATACAACTGTAAGGAGTATAGTCCGCTCGCTTTCCTTCTTGTCCATACATATGCCGAATGTTATATAGGTACTGTTTGTCAAACTGCAAAACACAAGGAAAGCGGCAATTAAGTGGGATGCGAACTAAAACAATACTATTAAATTATTGTAAAGGACTAACAATAAAAATAAAATATTTACCTTGTTATCATCGACCCCTTGCTTTTTCGTAAAATATGTTCGCCAGAATCTTGTAGCTTGTTCCAATGGAACCCCAACCCCTTTGAAGAACAAGCCTAGCTGTAGACGACCGAAATGTCTCAAGTGATAATCTGTTTTGACATGGTCGTACAAGGACTTCACACAAAGTGGGAAAGAACCTGTAGTCTGTGAGTCAAATCAAATCAGAACAAAGGATGAGTATATATTAATTAGACAAAATTTATGAAATCTGCCTACACACTACTTGGTTAAATACCTCCTCTAGTTTCTCCACGGTTACGACACCCGAAGCTTCTCCTTTCCCGGAGTAACTACTACCAGTATGGCGCTTATCAAAATCTTGCAGTATTTTTGCAAGCCTTTCGTCTTCATCGATGATATGCATAAATTTGCTTGTAGTCTGCAATCAGTGTAAGGTTTTACATTTCACAAATACAAATACGACATAGAAAACTAAACTAGATCACTTACTGCAAGATCTCTGGACAATAAACGTCGAAACTCCGAACATACAATACTGAATAGTTGCTTGTGGACAATATAAGCTTTTCCATTTTGTAAAAATGTTCGACGTTGTCTCACAAGATCCAAGCATTGTGTAAATGGAACTTCATACAAATCTAATTTCCCAGTTTGATCATTGACAGGGAAGTGTGACTCATTGAGATAGTAGTGTGCATCCTTTATATTCTCTATCAATTCGTCCGGTTTATCAAGTACCTATGTCACCCATATCCAGAGTTAGAGTTTAAACATTCCTTTTCATATTTAAATATATTTTCACTATTTTACAAACATTTTACCGGTTTTATAGTGCCTTGAAAATGTGTATCAAGTAATGACTGTGCGAGTTTTCCATCAGCAGAATGCTCAAACTTGTATCTGAAAAATTCTATTTCCTGATTCACAAACCACCTTCGTAATTCCTCCGTGCTGCAAAAAAGTATGATATTAGTACTAATACTACATAGATTAACGTTCAATCGCTTGGGTAATCAATAATTTACCTTACCGACAAAATGCCAATCGCAGGATGTAATGTGACACGTGATCATATTTCTGAACGGTGAGTAATTCATCAGTATCCCGGTTTAACTGTCCAAAACACGTAGAATATTTAAACCAAACCTTTTGCTCACAAAATAAAGTTAGTGTTTGTGTTCAAAAATCTTACCTGTTTAAAGATGTCTAGTCCAGCTTGGGAAATTTCATCGTCAACAGTTTTCTTCCATTCTTTCCTTTCTTTAATAGTAAGACCCACGCGCTCAAATATTCTCAACACTAAACGATATTATTCTCAATTTTAATTCCATGGATACAAATACAACATACGAAATTATTTTTGGTAGAGAAATGTTTTATCAAAGAACTATATACTTAAGAGCATGCACATCTCCAAATCTCCATGCTTCTCTACACTGATAAGTACACATATTCAGATTCAGTTCTACTTACACTTAAGCCGTGCTACTGCTTTATCCTCAAACTCTTGCAAAGATACTGAACAGTCTGGAGGTTCCAAATAAAAGCTGAGGTCACATGGTGAAGATTTAGTTTGTTCCTTTTCAATCTTCGTCGATGCCTTGAAGTCCATGATTTATCGCCAGAGAAACGCCGAGCACGACCGCTGCTGTTTTACCTTCCCAATAAGCTATGCACGACAACGCTTCCTGAAAACAATACGGTTCGGTTAATTACCTTTCAATCAATCAACACATACACTCTACAAATTCCACAATCACCATATCATTCACCTTGTTTTTAAATCAAACTTAATTAACATCTAGTAACATGCAACACATGTATCTACCCTTTCGGTCTCCAAAACATACACACAATAGCAGAAAGTAAAATAGCATACTTATGTAATTATATACATGATTACATACTATTATAATACCAAATATATATACACACACAACACCTCATTAAACTCAAAACTCTCGTGTAACTTCAAAAAATAAGATGATCATCTTATTCCTAAACCCGAAAAAGGTGACAGGATTACAATAAGAACAACTTTATATTAAAATAAGCACCCTTGACCTTCCTATGCTTGTAAAATGATAAATAATGGAAATTTCAATTTCTATACTAAAAGTTCAACTACTCTAATCAATTAAAATAATAATTAGAAGCATACTTAAAAACAGGTAACATTTCGAATGATCAAATTCTAATACAAATTCTATTACAAATGTAACAGCGAAAAATTAAATTTAAATTTTTTTAAATCATTATTAATTTACCAGCAGAATACATTTGCTCATACTTATTTTGTCAGCAGAATTAACTTTCTCATTCTTAATTTAGTATCAAAATTAAATTCATTATTAACTCCAACAATGTTTCCATTTAAGACACCTTCCCCACTCCCCCGCCCAGCAGTAACGTCAACAAACATATACTACAAATCGGATTTTGTTTGCAAAATATATTTTTCAATGCATTTAATTAAAAACAATCTAACATTAAAATCCTAAAGTATCCATTGATCTGTAATAAAATTATTCTAATAACAACAATAACATATGAATAACAACACAACAGAAACAACATTAAACTTACTGCTGCTGAAATTAATTGTCCAAAAAAGATTAAAAATCCACTAGTAATTGAAATAGAATATTATTAATTTATTTGAATATAAATTCATCCGAAAAAAGTACAACAATATTATGACACTCACCCGTGTGACCCGAGGTCAAGGGAATTAAAGGTGAGTTCCGGTATATAACGGGAGACAGACGGGACAAAATTGCTCAACGGAGTTGCGACGGCGGCGGCAGATCGACACGAAAAAAGAGAATTTCTTTATTCTTTCCATTCTTTCGTCCACTTTGCCGCCTCAAATTCGCGCTCTTCCCCAAAATCCTCCAAGCTGACGCATGCATTCCTCCGTTTATTCTCAGTGGAGCTCTCGCGATTGAGTAAATGGACGTCCACCAAAGTTTAAAAGATTATATTTATAAGTTTTTAGCTTATTGCTCATAAAGAGATCGTCTCTTCTTCTCTTTTTGCTCCTTTCTGCAGCTGCTGCAGCCTTCGACGAATAACTCGAATAAAGGAAACATTGGAAATATATAAAGTTGAAACCTTCTCGCCTTCCTTTTTGCGTTCGCCTCCTCGTCAATCCGCTCTCCGCTCGACGACTTCTTATTCTATATTGCTCCTCTCTTGTGATTTGCCTCTTTTTGCATGTTAAAATATTCCTTGACTGCCCTTATTACACCTTTAAAATACACATTGTACTTATACAATATTAGGCAATAGTCATTGAAAAATGTAGGTAACACTGTAGTACATCATTTAGGGATTATTATCATCGCACAGGCATATATATGTAAATAGGTGTTTCCGCCTTTCCTGTACACACACTTCGTTTAACATTATATAAAACACAATTTATTATATTTTTAGTAATTAATTATATCTGTGTGTAGGAATTAGCCCTCCTCTCCTCCGTCATCAGAATAATTAGTAATCCGTCATTATTACCATTTAGCCCCCGTCACTTTATTAATTATTATACAGTTATTAGGTCGTCATTACATAAATATTATCAGGACTTTAATATTAATCTTTTAATATAAGAGTGTCGTCAGTGTGTGAATATCATGAAATGTGAGTGCTGTACGCTGTACTGGACTTGAGTCATACCCTTTATATTCCATATTTGATTAAATTGTAATTTAATTATTTTGTATTTAATACAGTTTTGTTTGGTGTGGATTGAATTTGGTTTAATTTTATTATTTACTGTTTAGAAATAAATTCCAAGAGTAGGATTTTGATTTTAGGGTTTTCTAAATAAACAAATAATAGATTTTGTCGTACAATTTGTATTAAAATCAATTTGTATTGAATAATTTGTATTAAAATCAATTTGTATTGAACAATTTGTATTAAAATCAATTTGTATTGAACGATAATTTGTATTAGTCAATTTGTATTAAAAAATTGTGTGTTGATCAAATTGTATTAAACAAATTTGTGTTGATGAACTTGTATTAATCAATTTTGTACTAAACAAAATTCGTATTAACACAATTTGTAAAGTAAACTGTATATTTGGTTTGGGTGTTGGTAATTGTGGTTAAAAATGCAGGATGTGACTAATAGCGGGGCTGGATTAAAACAAACGTAACTCAATTAACGAAATAAAAAACCTAGACTACTCTGTTTCATATAGAGATAGACGTCACATATCTCCTGCGACAATTTCCGGTTGTTAATATTTTTCGAAAGTATTTTTGACGTAATGAGTATTGGAAACTGTGAAAGATATTGTATTTAAAAGGGATATTATAGATGATATCAGGAGATATTTAATGCAAAGTATCAGGAGAGGCATAATATTAATAGTAGGAGAGACGTTTAATATTAAGTAGCAGGAGCTCAATATACATAATAGAAATTATCAGGAGAAAAATCGTGGTTGTTCTAACAAGTTTCTAATGAGATCGTTATTTCCTGATACCCCTTAATAGATTCCCGATTGGCATCTCGCAGAAGTCCCAGAGTGCATGTTCAGATGTTCACACGGGTTATGTACAATGTAAACACTTGTGTTTATGTGTATGCGTAAAACCTAAAAGAGACATCTCCGGAAGTATTTCACCCAGTAAATTCAGAGTTTATCAGACGGCACTTTCCTGTATGAGTACATAGAGGAGTGCATTTTAGCGTACACTTAGTGTACATTTACATACGTATAACAAGAGAATCCATCATTATTGAGATTTGACGTTATATAAAGAGATATTATACGACACTGTAGACTTGATGATTACGAAGAATTTAATAATTACGGAAAATTTAAGAGTTCAGGAGAATTTAATGTGAGAGTTGAATTAATGTAGAATTCAGTAACATTTACTTCCACCTCTAGATTAACCTTTATCCTTGAACCCTTCTTTTATTCGTGAGAGAGGCTCTATGGTTAGTATAGACTCTCCCCAGATTATAGTGTGATTCAAGGGATCTAATTATTAAGTATTACAAAATTCAATGAGAATTCGTCTTGTGAAAAGCCATTTACTACGATAAAGATTTATGAGATACTGTGAATATTTTCGCTGCAGTTGTTCTGGCGCTTATTATTTTGGAGTAGTATATCGGAAGTGGAGGAAGACCGTTAGTAAGGTCAATTGTTGTATTAGAGGATCTCGAAGGATGGGTCCAGGTCGTGGCGAAAAATCCGGGGGCATCTCCGAAGGGACCTGTCGGCATTGTATAAATATTACCAAATGGATGCCAGTCCTTTTCATCATAACTGTGATTGCTTGGTCCTACTATGCGTTCGTAATACAGGTCAGCACTATTTTTTACGAATAATATAATGAGCACGTTTTATTCGTAATAATCGCTCTGTGTTGTTGTAAAGAGAGGTTACTAGTATACATCATGGTTATGTAAAAGCTGTGTTTAACAAAATTTCTTGTTTTTAATAGGTTTGTTTGTTCACAATGCAAGAAACTTGGTTGCAGATTCTAGCTCTGATTGTTTACCACATTGTGACCGTTTTGTTTCTGTGGTCATATTGGCAAACTATTTTTACGTCGTCATCCAGAGTTCCGAGGAAATTCAAGATTCCTCAGGGTAAACTAACTCATCATTTTAATAATCAATAATTTGTCTCTTAATGTCTAAACAGTGAATTGTAGCCTATAATTTACCTTGTTGTCTTTCCTTTAGCCGATGTAGAGCTTATGGAAGGAGCAACCCAGGAGGCTGAAATATACGAAGTTTTGAACAGAATCGTACGAACAAATGAACTGCCGGTACAGACGAGGACCAACTTAACGCAGCTGCGATACTGTGAAAAATGTCAAATAATTAAACCGGACCGTACTCACCATTGCAGCGTCTGTGGATACTGCATTTTGAAAATGGACCATCATTGTCCCTGGGTTAACAACTGTGTTTGCTTCGACAACTACAAATTTTTCATCCTGTTTTTGGGTTACGCGTTTCTTTATTGCCTCACCATATTTCTTTTCTCGTTGCGATACTTTATTCAATTCTGGAGTCGCGAGTGGACTGGAAGCCTTGGAGGTGCTAAATTCCATGTCCTTTTCGTTTTCTTTGTGGCAGCGATGTTCGCTGTCAGTTTGGTGTCATTGTTTGGATATCATTGTTTCCTCGTTACGAAGAATCGATCGACCTTAGAATCCTTCCGATCTCCTATATTCAGCCACGGTCCAGACAAGAAGGGCTTCAATCTAGGCTGGTACAATAATTTTGTGGAAGTCTTCGGTGATGACAGAAAGAAGTGGTTTCTTCCAGTTTTCACCAGCCTGGGTGATGGAATATGCTTTCCTACAAGACATATAGTCAATACGCCTAATGGCAACTACAACTCTCTGGATACTACAGACTCGTCAGCAGCATCTGGGTATGAACTTTTCTTTATACTAGTTGATCGGAATTCGTAAATAAATAGTGTCGACGGGGTATTAATAAACTTTTTTCTATTTACAGCAACTCACCGGATCACTGCGTAGAAGTGAAAGTGGAGGCAAGAACGGAGATGCGAGATTCCAATGGAAACCCTCACGGCCCAACAGTTCATGACAGTAGACCTCATAAAGAATCAACATTGGTATATTTTTGATTATAAACAGTAGCAAGTCTACTTGATACAAACCTCCATACTTAGTGTATATATATATAATTTTCTCCAGCATTAGTTGCCGAATTCATGTGGAGAAGCGTCGTTCCACAATACTTTCATTGGAGATTCAACACATGTTAAATACCGAGTAAATCAGGATTTAACCATGCGATTCGTGACAAACCAACAGAAGCTGAGTTTTATCACCAGGATAGAAACACATACACACCACATACACAATCTAAAATAAAATCAAAAAGATTTTAACCTAAAATAGTTTTCGTCATCAATTTTTGGTTTTCACATTGGAACCATTAATGAGATGATGGCTGTTTTGTGCAATCATACCTTTAATATTTAGAAACTTAACGTGCAATTCAATGTCAATTCTAATGTTAAGTAATATGAGTGCGGCTAAGATGCCGTTTGTCAGGAGCTATTACATTAAAGCAACCTCTCTTATTTCGAACCACATGTCGTTCAGTACGACATCGTTATTATTTGTTTGAGATACAATATATAGTAGGTTAGATACAAATTTATTTGCTATCTTGCTTGGTAAAATTCCTGCCTGCACAGGAAACTGTATTATGGCAACGATGAATGGTCTTTTTTAAATGTTGTAAATCTTCTCACATATCTGTTACAACGTACAAATGCATTTACAACTAAATAACTAATTCATTATTCAGCATAATTGATACTAAATAGGCAAGCAGGGATAATTAATTTGTGTAGCAATCAGCTAGAGGTTTCGGCATTTCTTAAGTCCGTATAGATTAGCAGTAACGTTTTCAATCAACCAATGCCGTCGTTCCTTTTCAGTTTGTTATCTTGGTCTCTCCTTGCATCTGTCTGTAGATATTGTAGTAATGCGTATCTCATTCCAATGGAATCATGCGATATTTTT
This sequence comes from Lipothrix lubbocki, assembly GCA_034696945.1. Lineage (NCBI taxonomy): Eukaryota > Metazoa > Arthropoda > Collembola > Symphypleona > Sminthuridae > Lipothrix > Lipothrix lubbocki. The sequence goes on from JAQGAK010001021.1 coordinate 17,715, forward strand.
CAGACTGAATTCCAGACTTGTTATTGATAATGGTTTTCGGTGACCTAATGCTTTGCTTATAAAAATTCTCATGCAAGTCTACTAATTTTTAAACGTGTTTTGATGTCCTTCAGTACTTTACATTATTTACTTACGCCATGTTCTGTGTCCTACAAATTTCGTATGTATTCATGGATCCTTAAAGGAACACAATACATAATCACAATGTAAACCTTGTGTATAATTAAGATACATCATATTTGTTGTCTTTGAAGAATACTGTAATTTTCATGTAGCGACTAGTTTCAAATGAAATTATTGATGTTTAATCAGGAGTTTTGCGCAATGTGTGATTACAACTAGTTGTAACGTTTAACGTTAGGATATAATCATTATAACCCTTGTCATATAATAATAAGATGAGCAACTCGTCGTTGAAATGGGAATGAATGCATTTTCGTCGAAAAGTGATGTAATTTTCAGTGTTCTATATCTCAAGTATCGTGGTACAATTTAAGGCTCTATATAAAACCCAGGTTTAAGGTTGGGACAAGGTGGAAGGTGTACAATAAATAAATACGGAGTAAAAAGAAATATTGTACTCTTTTTATGGTGACTGAATTGTTGTACCGTTAACACCTGACGGCTTATGATGCCACCTCTTTACAGGCATACTGTAAGTAACTTAACAGATGTTCTTGTACTTTAACATTGCTCACGTAATATTACTATTAGTATTTCTTTTTTTTGTTGTGTTTAATTTACGAAAATAACGATTTTTTATATGGCTTGCCCTTTTGATGTATTCACTTACTAGTACTTGTGAGATAGGAAGTCAATATACGTATTTAGACTAACCTATGTAGGAAGTCTTATACTCATCAGTATGCAGTCAATAAGATTTCGCCAAATCAATCAATGTTAAATGGTAACTACTTAAGTGAATACCCATCTTTAGGACTCGACAGTATATAGAGATGTTAAAGGGATTTTTACCAATTATGGACTCCCTTGCAAGATACAAATTGCAGTATGAAAGAATAACATGTGACTAATAATAGATAATTTAATGCCGATTGAAAATTTTTGTTTTCAAGTATTATTGTGTAACTGGAAAAGAAAATTATTGGAGGTAGTAAAAGATTACAATTATAAATTAACATTTATCCTTCACCGTTCAAACTGTTTCTGCATCTGAGTACATTATTTTGCTGCTACGGGCTTTTCCTCAGCAGCCTTTTCATCCTTAACCGGTTCTTTCTTGTCATTCTTGGAAAGCTCTTTCTTCTCAGCATCTCTATTTGCTAGCTTATTGTTGATCAGGTTGTGGAGGGCAATGATCGACCTGCATAGAGCTGTGGCATATACTACCAACATCTGGTCGTTTGTTTTGACGAACATGGCTTTCACAAAGTCAGGATGCGTGACATCGGGCAACAAGTTGAAAATGTCTTGAAGCTGATAAATGATCTGATGATTCACCGGCAATTCACCTTTGGCTACCTAATTTCAGAAATCAGAAAATGTTTTGTATCAATTTTGACTGTTGGGTATAATATTAAATCAATCTTAATAAACCCAATACTTGATACAAATTGGGTGTCAATAGAGAATGAAGAAAAAGTAACGGTGATCACGATTTCTGGGAGTTACCCAGGAAACATTGAATTGTACCTGTTCCAAATAATTTCGAATATCCCCCAATTGTGATGACAAACCGCGGAGACCAAGTAGTTGGTTTGTTACCCTTTGAGATAATGTGCCAACAGTAGTATCTTTAATGTCCCTCAATAAATGCTCGACACCAACTTCCTCAGCCTCTTCAGCTCCAATTTCACTAGGCACATGCTCGAAAGATTTCGTTGTTGGAGTACCGTCCTGGATGACCAAAAAAGTATTATTATATTATGAAAAATAGTAAGTTTTGGGTAAAGGTAAAACACGGATGTTAAATTTATAACATTTCGTGTAACTTTTTACCTCATGAACCTCCTCTACAGCTCGGTAAGCTTCGGTGGGAAGTCCAAGTTCTCTTGGCTTGGCGTCAATGATGACCAACACAGATGATGGACAGTAATTACGGATCAGTTCATTGATTTTTACATCATTCTGGTGCAATTTCGGCCCGGTGTGATACCAACCAACGACCTTTTCACGAGCTACAATAACAAAAACATTATGTAATGTAATATGCCCATTACAGGGTTCCCCCTATAATGATACCGTAAATAAGACTAACCATTGACTTTCTTGAACATGCCAGCCATGTTCTCCAGGTAATCATGGTCCAAGAACCAGACGGATTTATCCTTTTCGTCTTCATCGAAAGGAACTGAAAATGATAATAAAATACAATATTAACAAAGTGTGCAGCTCTCATTTTCTTCATCATTTCGGTTTCAAAATCTTTGGGCTAGGTTCCACAACAAAACAAGTTTCACCAACACTTCGTATAAAGGAATTTGGTTAAAAAATTCATATAAAACATTTGGCTTAAAATTCATATAAAATATTTGTACCAAAACTACCGAACATAGAACAGGCACTGCTAACAAGTACAAACCTGCAAAGCTATTGGAAACATCCAGAACCCCTTTAGAACTCCAGGAACCTAGTAGGACTCCCACAACTCTCTTCTGGCTCCCAATTTTTCCCATTCGGTTGAAATGATCGACAACGCTCAGGAGCACCAACGGGTGAATGACCACTTTTTCAACATCTTGGCCCGTCATTTTGATAGATTTTCCTCCCAAACCTATAGATCTGTAAAAACAGCGTCAAAATAAAGGTAATACAGTTAAAGCTACAACACTCCCATTTATATAATCGCCACATCGCCAGCCATAAATCCTCAAGATTATGCAAATGATGAAGGATTAAAATGAGTAATTAAATTCAAACATCAAATATTACAATTTACAACGCGCACATATGTATTTTCTTTATAATGCTCAATACAACGCTCAGATTCATCAGCCGACGCTTTTCTTTGACAATGTGCATATAGTACTCATTTTTCATTTTATGACTATCAGTACAGAATATACACGAGCGCCAGAACTTTAAATTATAAATTTAATAATTTATTTTATTATATACCAAAATACTTACTTGATTGTAAATTTAGATAAAACCACAGTTTAATTCTCCAGTCCACAAATCTTTAGTTTAGTCAATGAATGACTGCGAATGACTTAGCATGAACTTGCAAAAACTATTATTCCGACCGACGAGCTAAAATCAAATTTGCCGCTGCGTCACTCCGTCGCAGAATTTAGAGAAACGGAAACAGCGGCCACAGCAGTGGGATGTCAGCCGGGAACGGTGAACTGTCCGACAAACAAAGTCCTGGGCGTCGGGCGTCCGTTTAGCCGATGCATCGGCCAATCGATACCAAAAATCGAATTAATAAAATTATATAATTTTAAAAAATAGTTTATTAAATTATCAAAAATAATTAATTTTTTTATATGGTTAATTATTTTTTTAAATTACTAATTATATTATTTAAAAATTAATACCTAATCATTTTAAAATAAAATTTTTAATATATTTAGTATGTAAATATCCTTATTGTTAATATATTTATTATATAAATATTGTTAATACATTTAGTATATAAATATCCTTATTGTTAATTTGTTAATACATTTAGTATACTTATAAATAACCTTATTGTTAATATATTTAGTATATAAATACCCCTATTTTAATATTATCAATTTTTTATTGGTTATTTGTGTTATTATTTTAAAATACGCTTTATTTTATTACACTACATATTGTGTTAAATATAGATATGTCTGAGAAGTAAAGTATAAGGTACGAAGAGTATCGTATAGGCTAGACGGTATAGGCTATTTCAACGAGTTTATTTTTAGAAACAAAATCTTATTGTTTAGACGGATTTCCTACTGATTACTCCATCGCATCGCATCTTTCTCAAATTCACATAGCTGAATGATTTGCAGTCATAGACGTGTCGCTTCTGGCGATTCTTCTGAATTGCAAGGGATGCTTTAGTGAAACTATTTTCAACGACAACGATTTGGACCGGCGCGGCGGCCGCGCATCGATCTTCGTAGTTGTAATTTTTCTATTATTAAGGTTAACAGTTTGTGCAATGGCCGGGAATGTTTCCAGTAATGCCAGTTTCTACCCGACTGCGTTCGTGGATATGGATGCGACTGATTGGAAATTGTAAGTTGTGAAATACAAGAGGCGTATTTAATTTAATTGCAATATTAAGGCTTTAGAATTAGGGAAATTTGCAAAGTGTAAAATGTAAATCGAGGTTCATTTGATTGATTTTTTATAGATCGATGCCATACAGGATAATACAAGATTATCTGAAGCATCCTTTCGCCCATCCCATCTTCTCGGATTACTACACGTGCCAACGAGACGAAATTTACCGGAAGACTTATGGGAATCCGGTGCTGGCGATGGAGGCTTTCGCCGTTCCAGTCCAATGGTCCAAATGGATCGCAGTTAATTATAGAACCATGATTAGTATGATTGAAGATATATTGATCGTAGGAGTTTGGCCGGAGATTATAATGCCATTTTTGCTGTCCCTGACGGGAATACTCGTCGTATTGATTTCCATTATTCCACTGCTTGCCATTGGTGCTCTCGGCTTTATCATCTGTTTCAACATTCGATATTTGGGGACGAAACGGATTCGTATGATCATTCGCGCCCTCTTGATTAAGCTAGAGATGTTCAGACGATGGAAGTATGAAAAGTCATTTCCTCGTCAGCATTTGCGCAAGTTCATGGAACGAGATTGCTACCTATTACCCCAAGCCTTCCAAAATTCCGACTTGTCTGATGACAACGAACCAGAAGAACTTAAACGAGTGCCCATTCCAAGAAAAATTACTACTTTGTGGACACCAGCGGACATTGAGGTAATAGGATTCGATCCGGACAACATCCCGCTTGAAAATATCTACGGAGATCTATTAGGTCAGCCGGAAACTCTGGATCCAAAAGTTAAAAATTATTTGAATGCGAAACCTTCTAAGGAGGATTGGCGGAATGAACTCGGCAAGGGAAGCCTTAATTCAGATGACTGGGCTGAAGCATTGAAGGAACAAGTTCACAAACAGAGGGAACAAAATGGTATATTTGACATCGTTGCTAAAGCATTAAAACGCTCAAGTAAATCAAAAATAAAGAAAGCTCGCAAGAGGAGGAAAAAGAAAGATGGAACGGCGACTTCAAAAAGCACTTCAACTTCGAAGGGATCGTCAAAATCTAAAGGAACGGGAGCTTCGAAAAAGCGGGGGACAAATAGGTTTTTGGCATTTTTTAGAAGAAAGAAGAAGGGTGGTTCCTCTAAGAAAGCTCCTGTATTAAAGAAACCACCATCGAAATCTCCTACACCAAGTAAATCACTTAGCGGAAAGTCATCTACTGGAGCAAGAAAACCTCCTCCAGCACAGAAACCTCCTTCTAGACAGCAGTCTCCTGCAGCAACGAAACCTCTTCCACCAACAAAACCTCTTCCACCAACAAAACCTCTTCCAATAACGAAACCCCTTCCAAAAACGAAACCTCTGCCAACAAACAAATCCTCTTCAGGAAAGCGATCTCCTGCAGCAAAGAAATCTCCAGCAAAGCGACCTCATTCAGGAAGGAAGTCTTTCGCAAGGCGATCTCCTTCAGCAAGGAAATCTGCATCACGGAAATTTCCAGCAAAGAAGTCTCCTTCAGCAAAGAAATCTCCAGCACAGAAACCAACAGCAGCAACAAAATTTCCTCCGGTGAAACCAGTTCCCATGGCAAAACCAGTAGCTCAACCGACAAAGACAGCCGAACCCCCACCTCCCAAAAATATTAACCAGAAAGACGCCAAAACTGATCCGCTAGTTTCCACATCACAACCAGACGATAAAACAACTGCTGAGAAATCACCCAATGCCCCAAATGAATCTGCTCCAGAAAGTACATCTCCACAGGAGATTTCTCATGACAACGCAACTTCACCACCAGCAGCGCCTGATGCATCAACAACAAATATACAGCAACAACAGCATTGGTATAATCAGTCGAAACAAAAATCAGTGCCTAAAGACAAACCGAAAAGGACATTTTGGAAATAGCTACCGCACAAGGTTTACCCGGATTTTAATTTCGAAAATCTTCTGGATTTCGAATTCACAATAAGTGAATGGGACATATTTTAGAGTTTGGAGTGTATTATTCTTCGCAGATGATTTTCACTATTTGTTGGCAACATTGTTAAGTTTCGCTCTTATATAAAATATTTGCGTATAATCCTATTAAAACCGAGTGAAAATGCAATAATGCATATTACGCGATATTCCGTGTATCTTGTCTTCATTTTTGTAATCGACATCTTGATGCAAATCCGTGCGGAACCTCAACAGCCAGCAACATTCATCGACAGCGATCAACCGCAATGGGCATTGTAAATATAATTTTGTAAAGTTGGCTTTATTAAGTAGAAAATAAAATGATAATGACAAACATTTTTTTCAATTTTACTAGGTCACGTCGAGAGTATGTTCCAGAAATGAAAGGGGAATCAGCTGCTTCAGACTACTACAAATGCTCTGAGAAGGTGATCATTAGAAATAAATTTGGAAATGTCCGCCTGCCTAAAGAGTCCGAGGCAGTTCCAATAGTTTGGTCAGATATTCTATCGGTTGCAGCAAGAATTTTCTCAAACCCCCAAGGCACCTACTTCCTTGATGAGGATCTATGGCCAGCTTTAATAATGCCTTTTCTATTTTGCCTGATGGGCATAGCCGCAGCAATCATATTAATTTTTCCCATTCTACTCGTTGGTGGTATTGTTTGGGCCATTCTCTACAATCTGAGATATTTAGGCCATAGAAAAATTCGTAGATTCATTCGTTCATTGTTAATAAAGAAAGAGAAACTTCGTCGATGGTTCTACGAACATATTTATCCCCCTCAGCACCTTCGCAAATTTCGAGAAAGGGATAGATACGCTATGCCAACGTTTTTCCAAAGATCCGATGTGTCCAGTGATGATGAACCGGTTGAGTTGCAACGACATCCAATACCTAGACAAAAAACGACAATGTGGAGTAGAAAGGAAATACATATGTTAGGTTTTGATCCCGATAACATTCCCATGGGGAAAATATATGGCGATCTTATTGATCAACCAGACGAGCTGGCACCAGAAGTTAAGGCTTATATTCGCAAGAAATCTGACCTTGAATCCAATCCCGATTTCGGAAAGTCCAGCATCAACTCTGATGATTGGGTAGAGGCACTGCGGTCAAAAGTACAAGAAATACAATCCCAGGGAGGGGCAGGCACCTTTAGTAAATTTTGGAGTAAAGTGGCACAGGGTGCCTCTCAGATGCTCACTGGTACTATATTTGGTAAAAAGGAAGAACCCGTGCCCGAGCCTGTCGAAGAAGAAAAGCCGCCACCCCAGGAGAAACCTTCACGAATTCGTAAAAGAAAAGAACCTAAAAAACCGGTTAAAAAAGTTGAAAAAGTTCCATCTCAGTCTGTGCAAGTAACAAAACCAGTGAGTAGACTGAATGCCTTAGCTGATCCCAAACGCAGAAGATCACTTTTGCCACCAAAAATCCCCAATAGCAAATTTACACCAACAGAGCAAAAACCCAACCCATCTGTTACCAAGTTGTGGGTTCCTCAAAAGAATAAACCCGAGTCTAAGCAAGGTCAAGCAGGTCTTGGAAGATTAAACCCAAATTATCAATCCAACACCCCTTCCAAAGTTGCCATTGCTTTGGGCAAACCTCCAGCTGCAGCACCGCAAGTAGAAAAAGTACCAGATCCAAAGCCCGTACCAGCACCAGCAAAGCCTGTACCATTAAAACAAAAACCCGCCAAAGCAGTAGTAGAAAAACCCACATCACCATCACAACCCCCTTTGTCACCAGCAAATACAAAATCACAACCTCCTTTGTCCCCAGAAAAACCACAACCTTCTGTGTCGTCAGAAAAACCAAAACCTCAACCTCCTGTGTCGCCAGAAAAACCAAAACCACAACCTCCTGTCTCGCCAGAAAAACCACAACCTCTTGTGTCGCCAGAAAAACCAAATTCACCATCACAACCTAAACCCTCACCTTCAATACAAACAGAAGAGTCACCGCCTCCTGAAGAAGGAAAACCACCAGCGGTTCATCCAGCGTCCGCAAAATCGTCCGAAGCGTCACAACTGGAAACATCTGAGGCAAAACAAGGACCAACTAAAGAATCCAGCGCACAAACAGAGCGACGCACCGCTCCTAAACGCGATCCGAATGATATTCTGAAACCTGGAGCTGCTATAGTTTATACAACTGTTAAAAAACCTAAAGCGCCTATTAATTACAATGCTAAGAAAGGTCGGTAGATGCAACAATTTCCCTATTCCCTCCTGCTAATAATAATAATAATAGTTTATATTCAGCCTAAAGATAATGATGTTGACTATAAAGTAAGTGACACTAACAATATTTTCTTCAATATAATGCTCAATTTTATTAAAAACCATGAAAAAATGAAATAATGAGGTTTCATTTAGAAACGTTTTATAAAAATGGTCGAGCGAAATAATTACATTAATTAATTCATTTACATTTTTGTTAACCGTTAAGTTAATTCCATTTTTACTAATTTATCTATTTTATTGTTTCTAAAATTTATTAATTTAATTTTCTATTTTTACTAATGTATCTATTTTTTTTCTAATTTATTTATTTTATTTTTTATAATATTTTTTGTAACTCAAGGCATGACGTTACAAAAACGTTCTTACAAAACGATAAAAAAACGTTTCAACGCAAGCATTTTGCCTTATTCTTTTCAAAGATCTTAACGTCCAACGCTTGATCGGCCATTTTACACCCATAAACATTATGCTCATCATAGAATATATAACATGTACGTACGTATCATGAAATGAAATAATTAATTTGTAAAAATGTCAACTATGTAATAAATAAATGTCTTAGGATATGAACAAGGGAATAAAAATAAAGCCATAAAGTCTAAATGGAAAGTAAATAAATTATATTGGTTGGGCTTGGGCGAAATAAACTAAACGAAGATGATTAAATTCAAGGATAAAGCAAAATACGCAAGGGTTTTGAACGATGGCTCTATAGGGCTCCGAAGTAATAATCCAAGGATTGTCGCAGGGAAGGAAAGCCGCTTGGCTATTGAAACATCAACCAAGCTCTCTCAGTCAAAAATTCCCTTCTAAATTAGTCATCCGGTCCGGTTGGATTGGAGTGTTCCGGGTAAAAACTTTTAATTGAACCGCAGAAAGGTCAGTGGAGGACTCATTTTTTTATTTCTCGCCTCCTTTGACGAGTAACGAAAAGTTTTTAAATTCAAGAATAAAATCAGAATTTCTATTTTTTAGAACCATTTCCACGGACAGTTTATTTGGGAAGGGAAGCGTTCTTTAACATTGAATTTGTCCCTTTCTCGCATTAAATTTGTCTTTCTACAATAAATTGAATTTGTCTCTTTCTACTTTAACTTTGTCTGCGTAGAAGTAATATCTGAATTTGTCAATCTCCGCCGTCGGTAAATCCCACTTGACGTTTTTAGTTTACAAAGTTACCTCGTGTGGGTAATATTTCCGGAGAAAGGTGACGTTTGTGTAAGTTTAATATTAATTATCAAGTTATTATGTAAGAATTTAATCATGGGAATATCAATAGTTGGTAGAGGAATTTAGGTTGTACAAATTAAATATTTAATTGAGCTATAACGTTAGCGTTTTCGATCTGCTTGATCAATCGTTACTGGTGATTTGACCAATAAGTGATCAGGAATGTTATTAATTATTTATTCCGAGCTTGTATTTATTTACTAGGGAATTATTATTCTTTTGGGAATGGGCATTGTTCCAACAAGAGTTCCGGTAGGTTCCAAGAGTTGCTGTCACAGTTGATTCCAAGAGTTACTGTATGGGTTAATGGGTTCCAAGAATTTGTGTCACTGTAGGTTCCAACAACTAGAGATACTGTAGTATATACATTGTGTGTACATAGTATGTACATTGTGATTGATTGACATTGACAGCATCAAAGGAGCTCGGTGGACTCACGGTTGGAACAAAAGTTGAAAGTTGCTAGATCAACCGAAATGTTGAGCAAGAAAGGTTGATCAAGCACAAGCAAAATAAAGCGTTGACGAGTAAACAGGATTCTTACTCTATTATGCTAGAAAGTTCAATAATATTATTAAAATATTTACCGACCTAGCGGATGCAAAATTATTGAAATTAGCAATTTAAAGAGGTTAAGAATCTATTATGTATACGTTAATTAAAGTGCGTGGCTCTAGTAGGCTTTAGGCGGGCACTTAATTTAAGTAGTTTTTTGTAAATTTACCTAATTAATAGGGTCGTCTTTCATTCTTCTGTAATAGTTTCGCCAAGCAGTTTTTTCTAGTTATTTAAGTATTGTATTTGTATTATTGTATATTTATAAGATAACCAACAATCTATTTTCAGATTGAAGTTTTGTCATCATATTTGGTTTGTGGTACTTGTGGGGACTTTATCGTTCAGTCGCCGCGGGAGACACAATGGCTGTTCCTGAACACCGGTCTCACTCTCCAGACAGACTGATAGAGAACTTGTAAGTTAAATATTGTTTTTGATGTCTCACATGACATCAATACAGTAACATCGAACAATTGTGGTGGGTAAATTGTAATTGAGTTAAATAAATGTTATGTTGAATTCCATTCTTAGACATTTTAACGAAGCCGAAGATCGTAATGGCTTTGTAATTCGGGAAGGCAAAGAAACAGTGAATATATTTCCCAGCCGTACCAGCCAACGAGGAGAATCTTCAAAGTTGAAGTTTAAAAATTTCGTGGATTATCAATGGGATTTTGATCATGGAAATGGTCGATTAATATCTACACATTACACGGGAAAATTCATTGCGTACGTCGTTAAAGTATCTGGCATTGGGGCTGTTCGCATTGTAGATTTGGAGACGAATGAACGGGGATTAATGAAAGGACATAAAGGCCTAATAAAGGACCTTGAATTCATGCATAAAGTGGATGAGTTAGTTCTTGGATATGTGGACGATGTTGGATCCGTATTTGTTCATAAAGTTAATAAGGATCCGAAGACAAACCAACTGACGTAATGATACTTTTAATTTTAATATTTCAATTAAAACATTTCGGTAGAAATGGGCAGCCAATTAAATATACTTTCCCCTTAGAACCATTCCGATGATACAAATAAATTTACCGGCGACGGTCAGCATCTCCAAATTGGATCTTCGGAGGTTCATGTGGTGCAAGTATGTTCCAGACAACGATGCCGAGCCAGGATCTATAAAAGATTGTGCATTTCTCTTTGCTATATGTCAAAATGATGTGGTAAGCACTACAAAATATTCCTATTAAGTAATTAGCAGATAATAATCAAATTTTTTTATGAGGTTGGATGTTCCCAAATTGACTAATTTTCATATTGTAAATCAATGTATTTTTGTTGTCTGAGAATTTATTACGTTTACTGCAGAGTCGCGAAAGTAAGTGCGGTTGTTATTGTTATTTCAGGTACACGTCTCTAATCTCATTCAGTTGGAGCAGAGGTTTGGGCAAGGTACTCATTGTATTACAGACTTCAAAGGTTTCTACATGACTGTGGATGCGCATTCAGGCACTGTGATGGATGCCTCGTTTGCCCCTGATGGAACTGCACTTGCCACAGCTAGTAGAGATGGAACAGTAAAATTCTTCCAGGTAATTGAAAAGGTGTTGTTTCCTTTATACTTCAACAACCTTCCAGTGTTACGACTCATAATTTCTTGCAATTGCATAGGTATACATGGTTGGAAATGAAACACCTCGATGTTTGTACTCATGGTCACCACATGATGGCCGTTCTGTTGGGAAGATATTTTTCCTCGATGATCACAACATTCGATCTTCATCCGAGTAAGATTATGAAACCTTGAGTAAAAATGCAGAATCGTTAAGTGGAAGTGTGTTCGTGTATTTCATATGGAATCTTTTTTCTCTTTCCTTGTCAGTTCTCAATACTGGAAGTACATGCTGACGGCCGTAGAAAATATGAGTGAGATCAAACTTTGGACATGTAAGACTTGGCAGTGCTTACAACATATTAAGTTTGCCGCTCCGTCACCAACTCAGTTAAGAATGGACATGGATGTTACCGCACACTATTTAGTCATGGGAGATGTTCATAGGAAGGTAATGTATATTTAATAATTATATTAGTTGATGTTCAAAAAAGTTAGGAAATCTCAGCATTCCTACTTCTTGGAAGTTCTAGCTTAACTTAAAGACTACATTGTTTTAGGTGATGTTTGTTCTTCATTTATCTCATGACGACGAGTCTGCCAGATTTGACTGGGTATCAGAGTTCTCGTTACCCAACAGTATGCTAAGTTTCAATGTTAATTCAGCCCGAGATTGTAAAGACAACGATGTGCCCCGCCACCTGCCTGATTTTGGTATTTATTTTAATTAACATCTAAAATTCAGGAATTTGTAAGCAACGATACTATTCAAAGTATATGTTTACGAAGTGTAGTACAACACTTTTTTGTAATGTTTGCGTAGATAACATACCCCATACGCTTGTGGAAGTTTATTTTGTTCAACAAAAGTCACTCCAACAAGGAACAGTGATTTTTCCAACTCCTTTATGTGCCCCGAGAAGTAACGGCCACAATAGAATTTCTTTCAACAACTCAGTAACTGTGAAAGAGACTGCAGATGTCTCAGACCAAGGTAAGTGACAACCATGTTTCATGATAATTACTTGGTAAATAATTTAATACTTCCTTGTTGGCAGTAACTGTACATGTCAACGATTAACTACATAAAACATTTATTAGTTCTACTGAGTTCTATCGGGCTGTTCTTGATTCAATCGAAGTAAACATGTCTATAAGCATACTCTTTTTATTTCCCAGAAGATACTGGAATAGGTATGGATGGTGATGATTCAGCGCCTCAAGACAACGGTGCAAGAGATGTGACACCAACGAAGAGCACGGTGTTGCTGAAACAAAAATCCCGTAGCCCATCACCTCATGTACGTGTTCCTGTCCGAGTTGAGAAGATGACTGAGGAACTGAGTAACTTAATAGGATTAGGGGGTGGTCTGGCTGCAGTTCGAAGGAGGTCACCATCATTGCCCAGAAGTCCAGAACTCCTGGGTTTATTTTCCAGTCCAAAATCGGTACAGTTTAATTTTATTCATAATTCGTATTTCCAATTTGTATTGTGATGCGAAAGAAATATTCTCAGTCTGAACAATGCTATGTTAACATAGGTGCAAGATCATGTAGGACGAGCTTCGCCAAATACCCCGAATATTGGAAGAACAGCCAGTACTCCTGGAGATGTTAACACCAAAACATCATCATCCTCAAGTCCGAGCAGAGAAGTTGAAGAAATAATGAGTCCAAAAGCAACGAACGAATTAATAGGTCACCGTAGTGCTACGTCGCCCAGTATGGAAGGTGTTATTCGACACACTCCTTTGATTAACGACGGCGAATTCAGCCAGGAGGAGAACGACCATGAATCTCCTCATGTTATGAAGAATATTCACACCCCAACTAGCAATATATACTCTCCGTTCGCTTCGCCCAACAACGCTGGCCTGGTTCAAGAAATTCCTCAGATGCCGCAAATATTGGAACAAGTGAGTAGCATCATGGAAATGATGAAAGCTCAAGCACTGGAGATGCAAGAATTGAAAAGAGAAGTAAATTACTTGTCAAATACTCAAAGTAAGCACAACAGGCATGAGGAAGATCGCACTTTTGAGAAATACTTCACGCATAGCCAGTCACAATTCCAAAGGATTGAGGATTCTATGAAGACATTAGAAATTATGGTAATTTTAATATTATTCAGTGGCACGTTTTGGCTTCCTTTTAAACAGTTTCGTGTAAATGTATGTTTTACGTTGTTACAGCAAAGACAACACTCCCACCAAAATAATAATCCTCTTCCACCAAATATTGCTGATGTGTTAGCAACAAGCATCGGGCAAATTGTCAAGACTGAGATTGAAACCAGCGTCCTTCCAAGTATGTGTGTATACTGAAGCATAGAGCGTATGTGTATACTTGGAAATAATTCATTACTAACTCCTGCAATTTTCTTTTACAGGCATGATCAGTTTATTTGAACCCACTCGTACACAAATTCGGCTGGAAGCGGAAAAGATGATTGCAGCAACGGAAAGTCGTCTGAAGCAGGACATTCGCCAAGTGGTTCAAAACGATGTAAGCAATTTATTACCTACACATACATTTTATTATAACTTTAAAGCTGCGCATTGGATGGCACGGTGGAATTGAAATAAAGGTGAAATCGGTGTTAATTATTGTCATTGTATTAATATTTTGTTTAGACATTCAGAAACTCGGTCACATCAGAAGTGAAAGCAAGCGTAAAACCTGTATTTGAGGGCGCACTGACGGAAATTTTCCGCAACACATTAATTCCTGGAGTAGAGAAGGCCCTTCAGAATGTGCTTCTTCAAATTAACGAATCTTTCATGAAGGGAACTCATGATTGTGAGTCTTCTATTCTTGGCCTGTTATATTGCTGGCTATCTAAATATTTCATGTATCTTTGATGATAAATATTATTCTTTTGTATGATTATTTATTATAGACTTGACGGGTATGCAAGCGTCGGTTGAAACTATAAAAAACAACGACAAAACGCAAGAAATTTTGACCAATCAATTTGTTTCAATGCAAGATAATTTAACTAGTACGTTGCAAGTGGAGGTCGAAAGCCAAATGCTTCGTGTCATTCAGAGGTTTGTTACTTCTTATGATCAGTGTTTGCCGCATAATATTTTATTACTACGTAGTTTACAGATCAGATTAGAACATGTATATGTGTTGGATTTATAGTTTGCAAGGGGGATTGGTTAAACAATTGGAAGAAATCTTCAGCAGAGAACTTACTCGGTCATTTAGAGACCAGCAGAGGTTCTTGGAAACATCTGTTGTTCCAAGGGCATCAACACCTGCTTTGTCCGTGTGTTCTGAGCAGCTCGGACCAGATCCAGTCCAGCTCCAAAAGCAACTAATGAGTATGGTGAACGCTGGCGACATTGCTGGGGCTTTTACTTTGGTAATTTTACTTTCTAAAACCACCTATCCGTGTACTTGTTTCACTTCTTAATTAAGATTTTTTTATTGCAGGCTACGAATCAAACAAATCTCAGTTTATTAATGTACCTCTGTAACAAAGTTCCTTGCAACAAAGTATTTACCATACCTCCAATCTTACCTCTTCAAACACACATGTCAATGATTCAGCAAATGGCAGCTGAATTGACAGGTCATACGGATGTCAAACTGAAGTAAGTTTACACGATCAACATATCAATGCACCGAAGGTTACAATAATTACTATCAAGCATTTGTGGATGTACGTCGTTGTTAACGTGCATTTGTTTATTTTCAGTTATTTACAGGCAGCTATCTCAACGTTAGACCTGAATGATCGGCGTATCGTGCAAAGTATTGCGAGGATAGTTCCAATTTTCCAAGGTAGCATTAGAAAGTACAATTCAGTGAACCCGGATAGTAAATTGACAACCCAAATCACTCTACTTGAGATGGCTCTCTGCGGTATTGGAAGTAAATATAATCAAACATCAAATGCAGCAAATAATGACGCCGGTCAGCCTTTATTCTCGTTCGGCCCGGGACTCATTAAGCGTGAGCACTAAGATAAATTGGAAATATATGCAAGACTTCAGATGAACGTTTTTTGAATACCCAGTTTTAGCAATATAAGTTTGCCCAAAATTTAAACTAACTGATTTATTTTGATTTTTATGAATATGACTGTACTATATATGTATATATACTTATATATATAATCAATTATATATTTGGACTTCGGACCACACATTTTCTCTCGTTGTTTTGCTTCTATAAATTTATCCTTATCCTTGAATTTACAAATTGGATTGTTATTTGTGTGAAGGAACCATTTTCTTATCGGGATCCGGTGGGATCTGGGTTGAATATGGAAATTGTAGATAGCATGGTAGTTTAGAGGTTCAAGGTAAATTAGCATTAATGGCCAGTTGTGGAAGGTCATAACACAGGCTGACATGAAAAATAATTAGGCTTTGTTGATGCCAATTTTTATGATACTTTTAGTGAATTTTTAAAATTGTTAATGGACATATCATCCTATTTTTGGTAGTTACATTATTTGAGTAATATTAAGTTCTTGTTTTTGTAGTATTGAGTGATGGGTTATCTTCCTTACAGGTCTACACAAATTGTTTCCAAAAAATATACTTAATAATAATTTTTTTCCTTGCAAACCATCTTGGAATTGTAAATGTAAACCTCTTTGAAAGTAAGTATAGGCGGCTTATTGTCACTGCAGCAATGCCATACGGTAATAACTTATTCGAACTGGAGTTAGTTCCAGTACATGGTTGTTCTAATATGTATTATAAAATAATGCCAGGGGTGAATGTCTGATAATTTTGATGTATTACAAGTAAATGGTACTTTTCGATGAATGTGCATTCATTTTATTTGAAGGATTTTGTTGAATGGAATGTCACTGCAAAGTTTCTACAATATGTATATTATGTCATCTTGATATTTTCATTTACCAAATAAACTTTCACCAACTGAAAAGACTTTCCAACAATAAACTGCTTTGTGCAATCATTTATTCCTTAACATCGTAAGTACATGAATAAATGAACCAACAGCAAGTATAACAAAACCATATACAAAAATGTTCATTTACACCGCGATTGTAATTGTAAGTACGAATATCAATTAAAAAAGAAAGAGTAAGACCAAGTTCAGAGGTATGAAATAAATCTGTAACTACTAATAAGTATTCAAAGACCAGAATTATTACCAGGTTTTTCTGGCACTTTGCTATTCCTAACAATGACATAAACTTTTTGAGTTTGTCCGGCAATTAAGGCTGTTTCACTACGCAGAATAATGGGCAACTCTTCCGTTATTGCATTGTGAGGATAAGTCTTGGCATCATCGCTGTAGCTTAAAACAGTCCCTGGCGCTGCGGGTATGACGGGATGATTTAAATCTGGGGTTGGGAGAGTGGCTGCTGCGGATGAAGTACCTCTAGGCGTACCATGCTGTCTAAGATGGCATTTTAAACTGTCTTCTCTAGCAAATGAAGCTGAACAAAAATTGCACTCGAACATTTTTACTACATCAGTTTTTAACACCCGACCCTTACAAGGGCTTGGACTAACAATGACTGATTTCGCCTCGTCCTGCACAGATTTAGCGAACGGTGCCAGGCTGATGTCTTTGTGCATCTGCATGACATGATTTCTGAACGATTCTGAAAGTAAAACATGTACATTTTAAAACCGAGAATTTCAGTTACATTTGCTGTACAAGTTGTGAACTGGAATCATGGTTCTATTCGAAATGAACATACTTAATGTGTCGCATTTTTCTGGACAAGATTTACAGGCATACTGAAATGGAAGCTTATTCCCCTTCGCTTGTGCTGCTCGTTTCCTGGCAGGTTTCACAACAGTCTTACGCGGTGGCGGTGCAAAGTCACTAGAATTAATTGGCAAGGGTGTTTCAGTGTTCGCTGAAAAGCCCTCAGCCGTGTTCAGACTATCCAGAGCAACAGTAAGGGTTGGAGCGCTCGAAGCTATATAAATATCGTTGTTAGGAGTGTGCTCTGATTCGATAATAGTGGAAGACATGACAACCGGTATAATGGAAGACAGATCGCTGAGCTGATTTTGATGTACTTTTCGAATGTGGACAGTCAAGTTGCATTTTACTGCAGCTCTATACGGACAATGAGGACAACCATAAGGCTTTTCTCCCGTATGAAGCCTGGTGTGTCTTTGTAAATCAGATGGTGTTTTAAATGCTGACTCACATCCAACGTATAAACAGACGTACGGAGTATCTCCTGCGTTATATGGGAAAACGATCTTATTAAACTGAATTTAACAACCCCTAAAATATACACTTCCATACTTGTGAATCCTTTACCTGTATGATGTCTCAGGTGCACTACCAGTTGCGAGGAATCACGTGCTTGATAAGGACACAATTGGCACCTGAAAGAGAGTATAAGATCTTTGTTACAGATTCCCGAAGTATCTGGTTATGGATTTTGGAACAACGGCTAATTCAATAAAACACTATTAAACCACATTCTATTACTATATAATATAGTATACAGTAACTTAGAATAAATTATATCTTCAAAATTATTGACATGGACATCTTCAACATAAAGTTAGTAAAATATCGCACTTGTAAGGGCGTTCATTAGTATGAGTTCGTAAATGTTTCCGGAGGCTCCCCGAATCCACCGAAGCATATGAACATACGTTGCATTTGTAGGGGCGAATTCCGTCATGGGTCATTACATGCGTTTTTAGTTTGTCATATCGACTGAACGTCTTAGAGCATTTCGGACATTGGTATGGCTTTTCTCCTACAAAAATAGGCACAAAATGCATTTAATCTATTAGCAAGAATCCATTCAAATAGTTTCAATTTCTAATAATTAACAAAACTAATAAATATAAGCCTTAAAAGGAGCCTTGAAGTTTTAATTTTGTTAATTTAGTCATTTTAATTTGTTAATTTTAATCACTCTGATTAGCCATTTAAAATATTGCAATCGTCTCACCAGTATGCTTCCGCATGTGTCTGGCTAGATCCTTCGAGTATGGCGTTGAATACTGACAATTCTCCACAGTACACTGGTATCGTTTCTTCTGCGTGACCTTTTTGGCTCCGAATCCTACAACAGATCAAAATTAATAATATTTAAAATAATTGAACAATAAGTACAAAAAATTCAAATAATTAAAAATCTAAGTTCATATATTACCTAAAGATTTCGAGGGCATTTTGACTTTAGCCGCAACCGATTTGCCCGCAGTCGTCGGGGGTACGTCCGGGGTGATGGGAACCAAATCCTCCAGATTCTCATTCCCCAGTAAATCCGTCAAGATCTCATCATTGCCCACTGGAATATTAATGCTGCTAGCGATTTCGGCGGACAGAGAATTGCTGTAAAAAATTCGGTCGTCCGACGTACCAGGCAGATTATTTATCAAATCTGGACTGTCTGCCATGGATAATTTCTTCTAAGTTTTTGCCCAGCCGTGCTTCTGATCTTGATCTTGCTTATTAAACAAATTTGATAAATGTGACATCATTTAATAATTCTATATACTATTATCTCTATTGTTCATTAAATATTAATGAGAATTTCTCATGATAACAATGATATGAGAGCCCTCATAAATAATTTCTTGTGTAATAGAAATATCTTCAGAGAAACCGCCGCAAGCAAATTTATCAATGAAGGAGATCCTCATTGGATTTTGCCTTCCTTCTGACGTTCCGCGTGCCAGGAAATATGAAAATTTCTCATTGAGAAACCCCTGTGCACGTGTATCAAATAATCCGGAGTTGTGCCATCGGGATTTATTATTTTGCATTGCTCAACCCTAACGACCCACTACACCTAACGCCCGCCATTTATTTACCAACAGATTGTTGTGACCTTGTGACTATCCGATTCACCTATCATCCTAATTTCAGCTCGACTTCGTCATATTTATATTATATTATTTCAAAATTTTGTATAAATAGATGGTGGGTGTTAGGCGTCATGGGTCGTTGGTGTTTACCAATGCAAAATAATAACTCCGGATGAGCTAACTCCGGGTTATTTGAAGGACACCTTTTCATAAACATGTTATTAATTATTTCATTTATTACAACTCGCTAACCTCGCAGAAAATATTATTTTTGTTTTATTCTTATTTTACCAGACCAGAATAAAAGGAAAAAAGAATGGACTATACGAAAACGAATAATGGAAATGGAAGGGGCAAGGCGGATTATTTCATTTTAGGTAGAATTCATGTAGGCCAGAATCCGAATTCAGGAATACGAATAGGAAAGAAGAAAGGAAGGAATATCTGTGATCTGAAATAGAATGCATAAATATAGTAATCTGAAATAAATAGCTTAAATTAATATTCACAAGAAAAATGGCTTCAATGCAAGTGGAAGGAGAAATCAAGAGTTGCCAGAGAATTGTTGAGAACGTTGAAGTAACGGGTATTGGGGTTTGCCAAGACTCGCCACCACAACCAAAACCTTCAGGTTCGTCAAATTATGTCAACAAAATTGTGAGAGTGACGACGAGACAAAAACAGAGAATCCGGTAATAATATTAAACTCTAGATTTATTTTTCTTTATTCTGCTCGAGTTCATATTTTTGCATATTGAAGATCAAGCGGAGAATAATTAAAAAGCAAGAGATGATTCAAATTAAATCTCTGGTTTTTAATTTTTTGTACCAAAATAAATAAAATAAATATTTAATTTTTTTTAATATAATAAATACTCGAATTGGTGTTAAATAAAAGAAATACTTGAAACTTGAATTTTCGTTATTGACGTCCGAATTTTAATATTTTAGAGTAAAGGACTTCGCCAACTTGCTCCAGTTGTGCGAGTGTACGGGTGGTGGACTTAACATTCGTCAGACTCCGCACATTGACTCGATTTCCATTGATGAGAGCGTGGGCAAGGAATCCGGAAATGTGATTGGTGCGACGACAGCGGGCGCAGAACCATGCGCATGCGCTTGTCACAACGAGTCCGACGGTGGGAGATGCATTGTACTAAAATATTCCGGCCCCATCATTTCCTTTCCATGCTGCGCGTCCTGCTCGTCCACAGCGCAGGGTGACAATAATGCGTCAAATAATAAGGGTGACATTTCTGAATGTCAACAACCGAAGACCTCGGCCAGCACCTCCATATTTACTGGTCTGACCAATAACATAAGTCGAAACCAGGCCCTTCTGGTGGGGGCCACCGCATTGGTCCTTTTACCACTGGCAGTGTTGCCGTTTCTAAATAATGGAGCTGAAGGCCCCGCTGCTATCTTTGACGGAGATAAGAACCAGACTTATGATTCCACAAATATGCTAAAAGCTGATGATGGTGTAGGAAATAAAGTCAATAAAGACGGTCTTCCTGTTGGCAAAGATGGTAAAAATCCTTCGGATTCGTCTGTATCAGGTTGGTTTGGGAGTGACGGTCATGATCCTACGGCTCTGGATGATTCCGGAAACCCGGTCAGTTTCTCCAGCGCGCCAGCACTTAAATGTCCGTCAGGACGTTGCGGTGGTAAAAATCGATTTTATTGAGAATGGCTCCTTGAAAAATAACAATAATTAAAAAATACTGATGAAAAAATAAAAAAAGTTTTTAATATTTTTAAACAATAATAATAAATTTGTTTCTGTGTCGAATGACAAAAATCATAGTGGCGGTGGTGCATGGTGGTGTCGTTAAAATAAAGTTTTTCTTCGTATTTTACAACTTGATGACGGCCTTCCTTCCTTGACGCGAAGGCGAAGCCGCCAAAAAACATTAATATTAATTAATAATAATTAAAACTACTATTTTTAGCATGCTCCTCACTCAACCTTACCTCATCGTACAAAATTAATAGCTTTAATAATTGAATATTTTTAAAAAAATTTGTTCGTTTACATCAATTTAAACGAAATTTGAATTTTAAAACATTAGTGAATTCCCGATTCCCTCTACTGTGTCGTAAGTCAAATACCATAGCGGTATCAGTGAAATAAAATTTCGTTCTCTGACCTGGAATCCCGGGTCCTGGATCTTTGAAATTAATCCACCGGCCGCCATGTTGGATAATTGTTTAGTACTTTGCAATATCGTGTTCATTGCTCGTGGTTGTAGAATGTATAGCTGACGACAAAAGACAACAAAACCGACAAGGCGAGAAGAAATGGTAAAACTCGACAACAGGTTAATTTTAAAAATTGGATCTCAGTATTTGTTCCATTATTGCTTTAATTTGCTAATTGCTTTTGGAATTAATTTTTTGTATCAACCAATATTTGTTACAGAGCCTTACCAGTACATGCGCACTGACTTGATAGAACACCCACTTCATTAGACGAAAATTCAGGAGAATGTTGATTAAGGAGTATCGAATCCGGATGCCTCTCACAGTCGATGAATATCGCATTGGTCAGCTGTATTCCTTGTCCGAGGCGTCCTTAAGGGAAACCGGAGGGGGGGAGGGCGTCGAAGTTCTTCGTAACGAAACTTTTGACAATTATCCCCTGCTCGGAGGTCGATATCACCGGGGTCAGTACACTTACAAGAAGTACTACTTGGCATCCAAAGTCCCGAGTTTCATTCGATTCCTCGTCCCGAATCAATCCCTGGTGATCCACGAAGAGTCCTGGAATGCGTACCCCTTCTGCCGAACCATCATCACCAATCCAGGGTACATGAAGGAAAATTTCGTCATCAGCATTGATTCATTGCACCTGGAAGGAGAAGGAAATGAAGAGAATGTCCATAAATTATCCCCGGAGAAGCTGGCTCAGCGCGAAGTCGTTTTTGTGGACATTGCGAACGACCCGTTCCTTCCCGCGGACTACAAAGTAGAGGAAGACCCTTCAAAATTCAAATCATCAAAGACGAATCGCGGTCCATTAGGGGAAAATTGGATCGCCACCACCAAGCCCATCATGACATGTTACAAGCTTGTGACAGTCGAGTTTAAATGGTTCGGGCTCCAAACTCGGGTAGAGAGTTTTGTTCAAAAGTGTGAACGCAGACTGTTCACAAGTTTTGGAAGACAAGTCTTCTGCTGGATTGACAAATGGCATGGGATGACTCTGGACGATATTCGCGCCATGGAGGATCGCATTCGGGATGAGCTGGAACAGCAGCGCAAGGTCGGCGCTGTTCGAGGAATGAAGGCCGAGCAAGAGCATGAATGACGGATTGGCCTGATTTTCGAAGATCTCAATGACCTCAATTCATTATTACGCTTTGACCTGACCTCTGAACAAATTACTTCTTTTTGACCCAATTTTGTAGGAAGATCATGACAATGACCGCAATTCAGTTTATCCTTTGACCTGACCTCCGACCTGAACAATTACCCCTTGTTAACCGATTTCGAAGATCATGATGGCGGCGATGACCTCAATTATGCAGTTTTACTTTGACCTGACTTCAATCATCGCGATGACGTCGAGGACCTCAAATCAGGTTGCCCTTTGACAAGACTTGAACAATTACGATTCTGGAACCTAAAAAAATACTGGTCGTGGGTATTTTGGATTTGGAACTGTCGGCTAACACAAGAGCGAGGGATTTAGATTTCGGTCAATTCTTCTACGCTCTGCATATCAGCCTTCTTTACTAATTTAATACAAGTAACGCGAAAAAAACGTTAGATTTAAACTCTTCTGGCGGGACATCGCGTTTCCTAGCGCCGTCAGCCGCGATGAGCTCGGTCGTTTGAGGTATTCTAATTTTGAAGTATTATTTTGGACGCATTAAGTTTTTTGCAATAAGAAACCTAATATTTGATTTAATTTTACTGGTGAATCCTGTAAAATTCCAAGATAACGGCTTGTTCATTTATTTTAGCATAATGGGCAATAGGAAATAACTTACTCCAGATATGTAGAAATGAAATTTTGATAAAAACATTAAAAGTTTGAAGTAATTTAATACTGACGAAGTAGAACTGAAATGAGGACGAAAGGCGAATCGTTTGATCACATAACGGTCTGTTGGTAAATAGATGTTGAGCGTTAGGTGTCGTGGGTCGTTAGGGTTTAGCTATGCAAAACAATAACTGCAGTTGAGCTTACTCCGGATTATTTGACGGACACCCCCAGAGCTCACATTTGTAATTTCCCATTTGAATTCATTCAGACCTCATTCCTCCGTCAATCTTAATTTAATTAATAAACATAACAAATAAGTATATTCATTATTAAAGGTGGAATACTCAGATTTAATTCCATTTATTCTAATAATTGAAGATATTTTCAGGTAATTTGTACTTAATCATTAGCCTATATAGCGCTTGTTATTTGTTGCATTTGATTAAAGTGTGCGCATATATGGAATATTTCTCAATAATTTGTTAATTTGCCTCTTTACTCTTAACTTAATAGCTTTTGCTTACTCTTGTAGGTTTTTCTCACGATTGTAGATTACGAAATCTTATAAATTATTAAATAAGATTGCAAAATAATTGGATTAATATTCATTCTGGTTCAGGCATTTTTATATCTGAAATGTCCGTCCTCAAAAATTCTAGTTTTAAGATTTTATTATTACCCTATTAATTAGATTTTATAATAAATTGTGTTAATTACTAATATTATTTATTACATTGTATTAATTTATTTTTAGAATTAGATGAATTTATTTGCTAGATTGTACATTTTGTGCACATCTTTTAGCTGGCAATTTTACTGAAATTTTTATTCTTGCGTGGTTTGTCGCTTTTCTGTATGTATTTGAAGATTATTAATTTTTAGAAATGGCTTTCTTTTCTAGCAATTTCCTTGTTTTTGGCCAATAATAATATTTGTTGGAGGAAACGGGAGTATTATGGGTTTCAACAACATTTGCGGTGGTTCATTTGTGTATTTTGCCCTTCAAAATGAAATATTTTACATTTTAAGAAATGCTTTGTAAAAGAAGTAAAATAATAATTAAGATTATAAGAAGAGGGATAAAATTTATTTTAATTTTTCAAGAATTAAAAATTGTTATTCTTACATTTTTATTATTATCATTATTGCACAACATGAAATTCCCCATGTTTTAATTTGTTTTGAGCCATGCATGAAGCTTCTTATGAGTTCATTTGTTTCAATGGGACAATGCACACGTTTAAAATTTTAAATGCGTAATAACTATAATGCCAATGCCTAATAATCTTTTGGATGGTTAAAGAATATTTTTTTGTGTATTATTTGGACAAATTCAAATTAGTATATGATTAGCCGGAATAGTGAAAGGCAGAAATAACCGAAATAATTTAATTATTTCGTAATGAAGTGGTAATGATTACCTCAGACAATATCACAAATTGTGGTTCACAAATAATAAATTCACAATATTTCATTCACTTATATTTATTTATTTGGATACTGTTTATATTGTGAACAATGAGACAGTTACAATAATCAATAATGGAGAATTGTTGAAAGAGAAAGATATACATAATATACGTATTTATGTACTAAAACGGTTGTCAATCATTAGTTTTGAGTATTAATTCATGACAATTTACAACTATATCGTTAAATAGAAGAAGAATAAATATAGAAAGATCCATAATATTCCCTATTTAATGTAAGAAGACTTCGAAAAATTCAGATTCAGAACACATGTGTTACCGTTGATTTCAATGGAGTAAGTTTCCCAAATACTATAGAGTAAATAAAGTTGAATGCAACGGAGTGAGATT